>JANSVK010000132.1:0-103419 GCA_030068005.1 Cladophialophora exuberans
GTTGGCGGTTTGGAGTTCGGCCATTTTCGTTTTGTTCATGGTGGTATGGCCATGGGGAATGGGCATTAGATCGTAAGAGAGGGATGTCACCGCGATATACACATAGATGCATCGTGTCGGAGTTTCAAGAGCCATAGAGCATAGATGGGCCGCAGGAAGAGTGCTGTAATTCTGGATTTCTTCCTTGTTCTGGGCCACCATGGTTCTGCCAAAAAGAAAGTATATCAAACGCCTTGAACGCCCTGTGTCCCTCCGTGCTGCACGCACTACATCCCCATTGCCAACATAAGTGCCAAATTCCCATATCATATCTCCAAGCCAGAAGCCTCTCTTTCAGAACCTTCGTAGCCTTCGCCCGGCTGGTGCAAGTCCACTGTCGCTCAATTACTTCCTCGGTTGCTTATGAACACACCCCTTTCCCTGCCTGCGGCTTTGCATCATCGCATCATCCACGCTATGTCGCCAAAAAATCTTTGATATAGACTCACATGACCACGCAGCAAGAATTCTGCTTCTTCGCCTGCTGGTAGAACATTTTACTCTGTGCACTCAAGCCGTCACTCTTGGCTACCAGACTGTCAATCTTCTCGCCCCTCTCCAACACTGACTCGATCGTCTTGTGTAGCACAATCTTGGTCTCGTCGAGTTCTCTCTGCACCTTCATAATACTGTCCGCCTGACCGGGATCTTGGTACTTGACGATATACTCCTTCAACTCCCGGTACTGTCTCGTCTGGGGCGGGTTTGTCGAGTATGCCGAGCGAGGGTTCTGGGATGTGTATTCGTCGACGATCTTGGAAAGCAATTGATGCGCCACCAGCGCGGGGTACTCGGCGTCGGCGATGATGATGCCGCACACTCCCTGCGACGAGCCGTAGGCGTGGAAAGTGTAGGATTTCTCTTCGATGTCTTGTCGGACGCCTGGGCGGGTGCGTTCGGCGACGGTTTTGGCGAAGACGGTCATAAATTCGCCGTAACTGTGGAAGATTATATGTCAGAATATATCCAGAGAAGATGCGAGTCTGGTGTGGTGTTCGTACCTGTCTCTTGTGAAGCGGGAGAAAGATGAGAGGTCCCGCTCGACGGCGAGTTCGACGGCGGGTGCAGGATCATTTCGTAGGATCTTCAAGATACATTTTGTTAGTATTCCCTTCTGGCTTGTCTTGGGTAACGCTTTCGCTTACTCCGATATAGAAGAGCTTCATGATGGCGGTGTGGGAGAGTAGTGTTGTAAAGAGAGACTTCTAGGAGCGAAGAACAAAGAGTACGTCTTTCACCTGGATGACCTGAGGGATTCGGATTTCGAGACCAGAAAGTGGGTGTAATGAGACGAATTTTGTAACAAGAAGACAGGAGTGCAGTTTGTTTGAGGAGGCGGTTGATACAGCAAATGTCGAATTCACAAGTGCCTAGAATCTGAAATCCGGGGCGGGACGTTCAATGGCGGGATGTTATCGGTGGATGGAAGCGCCGGAGACTTTGGCAAAGCCCCTCAAAGCCCCTTGGTGGGGGCGCATTGTGAGCTGTCAGGTGCAGTGCGTCCAGGCTTCAAAGAACTCGCCAAACCCTAGAGAATTAGGTACCAGCGTGCCTGGACCAATCACCTACTGCGGCTGTTGGAGACAAGGCTCTGTGTGTGTGTCATCACTCATTTTTTTCAGTCGGATAAATTCGAGTCTTCAACATACCATCATATGACAGCACAGGCAGCTCAGTTTCTCATCTTCAAGGGTGTCTGCAGGTCATTTTACTCTTTGCCTGTCGAAGAACTCAAAGATGGCTGAGTCCGCCTTCCAATCCGAGGCACAATGGCTGGCTCAAATGACCGCCATGAGGCAGGCAATTGCCGATTTGAAACTACCGCCTGTTGATGATGCCTCCCAGACGTACGGTGCAGATCTAGAATTTGACGAGGAGCTCAGTGACGATCTTGACGATGACATCTGGGATGTTGACAGTGCTATAGATGAAAGTCCTTTGAGCGATGCTTTTGATGACAATTTGAACGGATTCAAAACTCCAGAAATCGCGGCAGATGGCGTCTTCGATAAGGCATGGCTGCGATCAAAATGTGCTGCCTTTGCTCGCTCGAGATCTGGCATCGAGGCCACCGATCTCGAGCAGCAAATCACCGCCCTTCTCGCCTCAGACAGCTCCGAAGATGAGTTGCAAATGTCACTGGCGGACATCATTGGTTACGATGACTTGGACTTTGTTATTGAACTGATCGCCCACCGCAAGGAAGCTCTGACAGTCTCTTCAGCCACGACTCGGCAGACAGATGGACTTTTCGCGTCTCTCGAGACTCGCAAGGAACGTGAAGCAAGACTACGCCATCAGGATTACGAACACAAAACTGCTAAACTTGCCCCTGCTTTCGATCGATCCGGACCCCAATATCCTCATGTCTACAAATCTGCTACTTCTGCGGCAGGCAATATGCTGGATGTATCTGGCAAGAGATATGCATTGCCTATTGGCAGCACAAAACACGACTATCCCAAGTACGAAGAATACTCAATTCCAGCGGCCAAGGTCGGCTCTTTGGCAGCAGGACAAAAACTGGTTAACATCTCTGAGATGGATGGCCTTTGCCAACGCACCTTCAAAGGATACAAGAGTCTCAACCGAATGCAGAGTCTCCTTTACCCGGTGGCTTACACGACTTCAGAGAATATGCTCATATGCGCTCCTACCGGTGCGGGTAAGACAGATGCTGCCATGCTCACCATTCTACATACGATTTCGAAGAACGTGATACCTAATCCTATCGAGGAACCCACCGCTGAAGACTTTATATTGAATGCAGATGACTTCAAGATTGTGTATGTAGCGCCCATGAAAGCTCTGGCTGCTGAAGTTACAGAGAAACTGGGCAAGCGATTGGCTTGGTTGGGTGTTCAGGTCCGCGAATTGACTGGTGATATGCAATTGACGAAACGTGAGATTGCTGCTACTCAAATCATCGTGACAACCCCAGAAAAGTGGGATGTCGTTACACGCAAGAGCACTGGCGACACCGAGCTAGTCCAGAAAGTTCGTCTTCTCATCATCGACGAAGTCCACATGCTTCATGATGAGCGTGGGGCGGTAATCGAATCTCTGGTCGCCAGAACTGAACGACAAGTCGAAAGCACTCAATCGCTAATTCGAATTGTCGGACTATCTGCGACGCTTCCAAATTATATTGACGTCTCGGATTTCCTGAAGGTTAATCGAAACACTGGCTTGTTCTACTTTGATGCATCCTTCCGACCGGTTCCCCTTGAACAGCATTTTATCGGTGTGAAAGGCAAACCTGGAAGCAAAACTTCTCGGGAGAACTTGGACCAAGTGACTTTCGACAAGATCAAGGAGCTTTTGAAGCAGGACAAGCAAGTGATGGTCTTTGTCCATTCCCGAAAAGATACCGTCAACGCCGCTAAGACGCTTAATCAGATGGCTGTTGATGATGGATGCTCAGAATTATTCTTGCCCTCACCGGATGACTCGGCCTATGTCCGAGCAATGGCAGATTTGAAAACGACACGAGGTCGAGAATTGCGAGAAATTGTTCCGAAAGGCTTCGGCTGCCACAATGCCGGTATGGCAAGATCAGACCGGAACTTCGTTGAACGCATCTTCTCTGAAGGTGCTATCAAAGTCCTCTGCTGTACCGCCACCCTGGCATGGGGTGTCAATTTGCCTGCTGCTGCTGTTATCATCAAAGGAACCCAGCTTTATAGTGCTGAAGCGGGTAAGTTTGTTGATCTTGGCATTCTGGATGTTCTTCAAATCTTCGGTCGTGCTGGTCGTCCACAATTCCAAGACAGTGGTGTCGGCTATATATGCACAACTCATGACAAGCTCCAGCATTTCCTGTCTGCCGTCACCGAGCAGCAGCCGATTGAGTCCAAGTTTTCGCAAAAGCTTGTCGACAATCTCAACGCAGAAATCAGCCTGGGAACAGTCACTTCGGTTCAAGAGGGTGTTACTTGGCTGGGCTATTCATATCTTTTTGTTCGGATGCGCAGAAATCTTAGAGGTTATGGTATTGAGTGGAGCGAGTACGAAGACGATCCTCAACTTGGGCAACGCCGGCGTAAATTGATTATCGATGCCGCCAGAACTCTTCATCGAAGTCAGATGATTATTTTCAACGAGAAAACCGAAGAGCTTCGAGCCAAAGATATTGGTCGCATCGCTAGTCAATACTACGTGCTTCATAGCAGTATTGAAATATTCAACAGCATGATGCGGCCGCAATCGAACGAATCAGACATCCTGAAGATGATCAGTATGAGCGGTGAATTTGACAATATCCAGTCAAGAGAAAATGAGGCAGAAGAACTCACGCGATTGCGCAGAGAGGCTACGGCATGTGAGGTCGAAGATCGCAGGATTGGCTCCAAGGGCTCTGAGGATGAGAAAGAGCAAAAGATTATCGAGAACCATGCAAAGACTAATATCCTGCTTCAAGCTTACATCTCTAGAGCAAGACTGGAAGACTTTGCCTTGGTATCTGATTCAGCATACGTCGCGCAAAACGCAGCTCGCATTTGTCGATCATTATTTATGATTGCTTTGAATCGCGGCTGGGGATACCAGTGCCAAGTACTATTATCTATGTGCAAAGCCATCGAAAAACAGATCTGGCCGTTTCAGCATCCCTTCCATCAGTTCGACCTGCCGTTGCCTGTTTTGAAGAATCTTGATGAGAAGGCGCCTTCGTCAAATATTGAAAGTCTCCGAGAAATGGAGCCTGCTGAGATTGGAAACTTGGTTCACAATCAAAAAATGGGCAACGTCCTTACGAAGCTGCTTGACAACTTCCCAACATTGTCTGTGGAGGCAGAATGTGCGCCACTCAATAGAGACGTGCTGCGTATGAGACTATATCTCTATCCAGAATTCACTTGGAATGACCGTCATCACGGAACTTCTGAGTCTTACTGGGTGTGGATTGAGAACTCAGAAACTTCAGAAATCTATCACCACGAATACTTCATCCTCAATCGTAAGAAGATGCACGACAATCATGAACTCAATTTCACAATACCACTTGCTGATCCGCTACCATCACAAATCTATGTTCGAGTCGTCTCGGATCGTTGGCTCGGTGCTGAAACTGTACATCCAGTCTCCTTCCAGCACTTGATCAGACCAGACACTGAGAGCGTGTACACCGACTTGCTTGACCTACAGCCTCTGCCAATCACTGCTTTGAAAAATCCGGCACTGGAAGAGCTTTACGGCCAACGGTTTCAGTTCTTCAATCCCATGCAGACGCAGATCTTCCATACGTTGTACCACACTTCGAACAATGTACTCTTGGGATCGCCGACTGGTTCTGGGAAAACGGTAGCTGCCGAGTTGGCGATGTGGTGGGCATTCCGTGAGCGTCCAGGGAGCAAAGTTGTGTACATTGCACCTATGAAAGCCCTTGTTCGAGAACGAGTGCAGGATTGGCGCAAGCGACTCACAATACCCATGAATCTGAAGCTTGTCGAGTTGACAGGAGACAATACTCCAGATACACGTACGATACGAGACGCCGACATCATCATTACCACGCCCGAGAAGTGGGACGGTATTTCGAGATCATGGCAAACAAGATCGTATGTTCGGCAGGTATCGCTAGTAATCATTGACGAAATACATCTACTAGGCGGCGATCGTGGTCCCATTCTTGAGATCATTGTCTCAAGAATGAACTACATCGCCTCTCAAGCAGAAAGTGGATCAATTCGCCTTGTGGGCATGTCGACGGCCTGTGCCAATGCCACTGACCTGGGAAACTGGCTTGGTGTCAAGCCCGGCAATAACCAAGGGCTATTCAACTTCCGACACAGTGTCCGTCCTGTGCCCCTTGAAATCTACATTGATGGATTCCCTGAACAGCGAGGATTCTGTCCGCTTATGCAAAGCATGAATCGACCGACCTTCCTAGCTATCAAGACTCACAGTCCGGACAAGCCCGTCATTGTGTTTGTGGCATCTCGAAGACAAACACGATTGACGGCGAAAGACCTCATCAACTTCTGTGGTATGGAGGAAAACCCTCGGAGATTTCTGCACTTTGACAACGAAGAAGATCTGGAAGTCACACTATCCGCAGTCAAGGACAATGCGCTGAAAGAAGCGTTGAGCTTCGGAATTGGACTGCATCATGCAGGCTTAGTGGAATCCGATCGAACACTCTCCGAACAACTCTTCGCCGCGAACAAGATCCAGATCCTCGTCGCAACATCCACCCTCGCTTGGGGTGTCAATTTACCTGCACACCTAGTCGTGGTCAAGGGAACGCAGTTCTTCGATGCCAAAATCGAGGGATACAAGGATATGGATCTGACCGATGTGCTTCAGATGCTCGGTCGAGCTGGTCGCCCGCAGTTTGACACGTCCGGTATCGCCAGGATCTTTACGCAGGACGCAAAGAAGGCGTTTTACAAGCATTTCCTCCACACTGGATTTCCTGTGGAGAGTTCGCTGAACAAGGTGCTTGACAACCATTTAGGCGCCGAGGTGTCCGCGGGAGTCATCACCACCAAGCAAGATGCACTCGACTATTTGACCTGGACATTCTTTTTCCGTCGCTTGCACAAGAATCCTACATACTACGGCCTGGAGATCTCCTCCGAGGATCAAAAGGAGAATCATCTGTTGGCAAGACAAGCTGCCGCGGAGTACATGATCACATTAGTCGACAAGTCGTTGGATGACCTGGCGGAGAGCGACTGCGTTGCGGTGCATAACAACGGCGACGTCGACAGTACGCCCTTTGGCAAGATCATGTCCTACTACTATCTCAGCCACTTGACCATCCGCAAGTTCCTGTCCAAGGTACGCAAAACCACCTCAGCGAGCTTTGCCGATGCCCTGGCGTGGATCAGTCTGGCGACCGAGTTCGACGACCTCCCCGTTCGACACAACGAAGATCTCATCAACGCTGAGCTCGCCAAAAACTTGCCACTTGATACCCTGGGCTTGATGGACAATCTGCCAATGTGGGATCCGCATGTCAAAGCATTCCTGCTCATTCAGGCATTCATGTCGCGCATCGACCTTCCCATTTCCGATTACGTGGGCGATCAGATCTCGGTCCTTGATCAGGGGATTCGTATCATCCAGGCAGGTATCGACGTCATGACCGAGCTGAACCGATTCGACGCCGTGGTTCAAATGGTGCGCTTGTTGCAGTGCATCAAGTCCGCCCGGTGGCCTGAAGATTACCCGCTGTGCGTGCTGCCAGGCGTGAATGAGGTGTTCAATAAGAAGCTAGAAGGCAAAGTTCCAAAGGATCTGGTCACGGCGGCGGTGCTTGCGACCAGGCACGGCGCCAAGACCGTCGACGGCATGATGAACGTGCTGGGAATCAATAAGGCCCAGAGCTCGCGCGCTGCATTCGTCAAGGCGATCAACGCATTGCCGGATATCAATTTGACAGCGAACGGCGATACCGATAACTTGCAGGTAACCATGAAGCGAGGCAATCGCTTAACCGACGCCCAAGCACGGATCTACGCGCCCAAGTTCCCTAAGCCGCAGACCGAGGGATATTTCGTGCTTGCTCTGCCTCCAGGCTCTAGTTCCGCAGCACAGACGGGAACCCGACAGGTCAGTGACATCCTAGCGCTAAAGCGAGCGAATTGGTCCACGACGAAGCAAGGGAACCAGAGCCGTGCGACTGGAATTGCGAACGTGAAGCTCAGGGTTCCTGTCGCTGAAGCGGGCATTGGAGGGACAGAGGGGCAAGAGGTCAAGGTGGATGTCCTGGTTATGAGCGATTCGTATCCGGGCATGGAGTGGCGCTTGGAGAATGTGGTTGTTCCTGTCGCGGTGGCGAAGCCTATCAAAGATGAGGTGCAGACCGTGCAGGTTGAGGTTGATGAGGGGTTGCAGAAGAAGAAATGAAACTTAGAGGTGTAGAAACAGTGTGATAGATCAAGGAAAAGAAGCTCCAGGCCGTTGAAAATCCGACCATTTAGGAATTCTATTTCTTCTTTTCCTTCCCAGTGATACCCAACTCCGCCAGTATCTGCGCATTGTGCTCCCCGATCGCCGGTATCCTGTCCATCCTCGCTTCCACCGCCGAGCTCATGCCCGGCGGGAGAAATGCACTGATCTCACCTACCTCACTATCGACGCTAGAAAACCTCCCACGGGCCTTGAGCTGGGCGTGTTCCCACACATCCTGCATATCGTTGACCCTGGCATTCGCAATGCCCGCCTTATCGAGACGGCGCACGACCTCCTCAGCGCCGCCACCCCAAGAAGCAAAGATGGCGGAGATTATAGCCTCGAGCTCAGCGCGGTTATCGCTGCGTGAAGCCGTGTCCTTGAACTTTGGATTCGTGGTCAGATCTCCGCGCTCGAGGACGTCCGTCGCGAGGATTTTCCACTCGCGCTCGTTCTGCACGCCCAACATGACTTTGGCGCTCTCTTTCCCGGTGGCGGCGTCCATGCCCGTGCCGAACGGGCCATAGGGATAGATGCTCGCGTGGCTGGCGCCGGCGCGCTGCGGCCGCGGCTGGCCCTCAAAGGCGTAATAGAGCGGGAAGCCCATCCACTCGACCAGGCTCTCGAGCATGGAGACGTCGATGACGCAGCCGCGCCCGGTTTTGTGCCGCTGCATCACGGCAGCTAGGATGCTGCTGTACGCGTACATGCCCGCGGCGATGTCGGCGATTGAACACCCGACTTTGGCCATTTGCTCCTCTGTGCCAGTGATGCTGAGCAGGCCCGCTTCGGCTTGGATCAGCAGGTCGTACGCCTTTTTGTGCGCGTAGGGCCCGCTGGAGCCGTAGCCCGAGACGGAGCTGTAGATGAGCCGGTCGCCTCTTCTCTCCTCGGGAGAGAATGCGTTCATCATCTGCTTGAGATCTTCGTACCCCAAGCCCATTTTCTCGGCGTCCCCTGGGCGGAGATTCTGCACGAAGACATCTGCTTTCTCGCAGATCAGGGTTTTCAGGACCTGCATGTCTTCGGGATCTTTGATATCCAGGGCTAGCGATTCCTTGTTGCGGTTGATCCATACGAAGTGGCTGCACAGCTCCCCCCGTACCCGCCTGTCGTGGTGTCGCACAAAGTCGCCTGTCCCTGGTCGTTCGATTTTGATCACGCGCGCTCCGAGGTCTGAGAGGTGTCGGGTCGCGAGTGGCATGGAGATGACTTGTTCGAGCGCTACGATGGTTATGTCTGAAAGCGGCCGTGAGGAGGGCGGGTTGAATTGGAATGCCTCTGCTGACGGAGAGGACGTGGATGTACTAGAATGACGCTGGAATACTTTGGGTCTGAACGAACAAATTGGTACAGACTTGAAAGACCTGCGGCTCTTTTCTTGTCCGAGTAGCAATGGTTGGAAAGGCGGTTTTATACTTTCTTCTCTTCTCGAGGCTGTACTCAGTAGACCGCGCTGCACTGGTCTCAAACTTCTTGGTTGACGGCATTGCAGACGCAGCAGTTTCGCCGTCCATGGAACTACTATTTTGTGCTCCATAATATCATAAGCGCACATGTTGGTGGACAGTGTCATCAACCTTGAGGACATAGTCTTTGAAAGATGATTCTTGCGTACACTGAGAACAGAAGTACCTCGGGTGTCACAATGGAGTGTGCGATATCGCCCTCGATAGTCTTCTCCGCACGAGGCTGCCGCCCTGGGAGACGTGCTTCAGGGTGGTTTGTGCGGGGGAGTGCGCCTGGATTTAACTGGATTCATAGTTACTGTTGGGAAGGGCGGTGAGGGTGGAGGGCACCTGCTCGACTGACAATACAACTCGCATCTTACAATTTAGAACTTCTCGAAGACATGGCGGAGATCCAGTCTGTCAAGAGATAGAGAGGATCAGTCCATGAGAGCTCATGGTTGAGGCAAATGTTCGGCCTTGGACATAGAGAAGGAGGACTCCCTGCCAGCCTAGGTTAAGCCCTCCGAGCCTGATTTAGCCCTTGTCTTCGGAGACTTCTCCACCCATTTCACCACGTTCGGGCTGCCACGCTAGGTGACCGAAGGAGCCTAAATGGGCCGCTCGGGGACTAGGCTCTACTACCCATAGTTGATCCCTAGGGGCCAACGGTCAATGACACAGGGGGTTCGGGGCGTGGGTCGACTAACTCCCTGGGCTCTAGGTAGATAACCTTTCAACGAGACTCCTCAATACCAACTCTGCTTAAGTCACGAGGATCCCACATGTACATACCGATTACCTCTGCAAGATGCCATTCAAAAGTCTATCTCGAGTTTCCAGAAAACTCTCGATGGATATGTGACGTGCCACAGTGTTTCCCAAGACGACGCTGCCGCACTACTTGAGACGTCAACTACAAAGCCAAGTATACCTGTGTTCGGAATGAAACGTTGGGCAAAGCCAGTCACTACACCTCCCACGTGGTCTGGGAATAGCAGCGCTGCATTTCCTGAACCGAGCCTTCGACGGCTACAGTAAGTGAAAAATAGAAAGAACACAGCCAAAGACATTGGGAAGTGCAGGGCTGGCCATCCACGCACTAACCTCTGCATCCTTTCTGAATATATAGCCGACTTTCAGGGTGCCATTATTGGTTGTGCCCTTTTCGAGGTGGTCTACAAGACTTTGAGCCCATGGTGGCCTCGAGCAGGCCAAGAGCTTGAGAATGGAAGACAATGAAGGTCTTTTAACAGAAAGGGAAATACTTTCTCAACAACAAAGCCGCCTTCTTTTTTTTCAGAGTACGGAGTACATCTGGACAGTTTCAAAGCGTGCAAGTATCGAGGTGATGCTGTCGCACCTGCTTGACGATGGAGCGCAATTCGAAGCCACTGTGCAGTCTAGCGAGAGAACTACTCGTAAATAGTGCAGGTGCACGTGAATAGCGAGCAGGAGGCGTATATCTGAAGGCTGAGAAGAAAGTGGGTTGCGTAGATCTCAAGAAGTCGAGCACTCTGAGACAAGTAAGAATCCTTTTGCTGCAGCCCTGCTACTTCAAACGACCTTTTGTAAAATTTTGGTGTCATTTGCGCTTACCCTCTCGTGATTTTCCCTCCAACATGGGGGTGTCATCTCCTAATATCACAGCTGCACAAGTTGAAATTTCTTCAACAAATCCTCCGCCCGATCCCTTTGCACAGCATATTGTGAATCTCCCGGATTCTTCCAATAGGTCGACGAAGCACCGCCATGGCCGAATTGCAGTCGGCAGCATGTAGCGAACTGCAACCTTCGCTTACGATTCTTCGCCTGTGGGGATCATATTTTCCAAAATAAAGCACCACTCACAGTCGACCTGGTGGATTTAAACGTTGGAATCAATCAGCCTCTGGTCGGTGGTGGCGTTCGATTCCCAGCAAACAGTGTGAGGCCATCGTGTTTCAGAGAGCAACCGAAAACTCCGAGGACAGAACGCATCCAGGCGAGATTACAAGGACTGACTTAAAGCCATTGGCGGTGAGGCACACCAAAACTGCGGCGGCGTTCACAAGAGAATCACAGCTAACTGTGCGGTCTTGAGTACGAGCAGCATCTTCTCACTTCTGTGCCTCCAATTATGTTGGTTACGAGTCCGGAATATCGAAGGCGATCTCGAGCTGCTCTTAGGGCTTCCCCTCTCCCGCTCCCTCCTCTCGGCGGATTTTCGATTCACAAGATGCGACAGGACGCCACCCGAGAGACTAAAGCAAACCTGAAGCACGCCAAAGAGATGGATCCAAATATCCCCGGTCAACGTCTGCCGATGTGAATGGTCAGAGTCAACCTCCTCTCTCCATCCTACCCTGAGCCCCCATTCTCACGAGTCACTGTTTCCATCGATTTGTGGTCTCAGGTCCGAAGTATGGTACGGGTAGGGTCACTGGTGCCGCTGACCTGTGCAAAATGTCACGGTGCTTCGACACAATGGCTGAAAGAAACACTTCTGATTCGGCTATCGAGGTGGCCGCATTCATGGTCGGGAAACGATCGAAGACCTGCAGTTGACCTCATCCATGCAAGTCATGCCACATCCCAGTCTGGCTTTGTTCCTTGGGCATTCTGCAACCGCGTGGACCATGGTGGCATGAAGGGTATCCCAGATGGCCTAAAGCCTATTTGCCCGCCAGTCCAGCATGATGGCAACTTCTCCCAATTTTGCCGCACTTCGTGCGTCGAATATTGTTTCTGATTCTTATAATCCCCGTTCGCGACGACGACGATTCCCCAGGAAAGGCCATATCGCAGGCCCAAAAAGCGCCTGATCGTGTCACGATGCTTATGCTGTAACAGTCTCAGAGTGCCCTCGAGTCGCCAGGTCTCTCGCTAATCACCTACGTATTTCGCTTTATTCCGTCACTCATTTGCCAACACTTTAATCGGTTCCTTTTCCTGCCCGACTGGCTCGGGATTCCAATCATGCCGGCAAGATGGCTGTCCATTCGCAAACGCAATCCTCTTCTTCACAACGATTCTGATTCTCAACAACCTGAGAAACCACAGGAATTTGATTTTGCTTTCGGAGAACCCTCTCCCGTTGTTCAACCCACTCCGACAAGAGTTGGGCCAAGGCTGGTCCAGATTCGACCAACGACTGCTGGGGCAAGCACAGGAAAGCGGAAACCTCGTGCCGAAGTACCTACCATCCGCCCGCTGACATCTGACGATCGTAAGCCTTCACCGCTACAGAACGTCAATGGTGTCTCGAAATCGGAAAATAGCTTCATCGGCCTAGCGTTCGGAAGCCCAGGCCACCCTCCAGCGTTCTTTCACTCTCCCGATTCGCAGAGTCCTGCAGAACAGAACTCCCTCTCTCAGCACCCGGCATTTCGAGACAGAATCAGTCAAATGCAATCCAAGAGATGGAGGAAGTTTGGAACGCTCTTCAAGGGGCGAGCGAATTCGGTCAGACGAACCGATGGTGCGAAGGGACCTACTATTGGACTTCCCACCGGTTTTACGGTTCTGGACAAAGGTCCAATGCCCCAGATGGAGGAAGAGCAAATACGAGCTGGTCAATTGGAGAATTCAATGCGTGATCCTTCGTCTACGAGAAAAGATCAAGAGGTCAATCTGAACTCTACAGGCACATCCAATCACAAGATCGAAGACGATTCAATATCTCGGCCATCCACTGCTGCGACTGCTACAGACCCTGGCTCGATAGGGGAATACGAAAGACCTCCACTCCCTAAGCTAGAGTTGGCGATTCCGCGCAACCTCGACGCAGCCAAGCGCTCTTCTTCACTACTTGCAAGACGAAGCAGAACTTTGGAAAGCCTCAAATCACCCGAGATCAGTCGACCTACAACCAAAGCGACCATGCATGGCGACTTTGATGACACCTCAAAGCCCGCTTCAAAGCCCGACTCGGCACCGCATACACCTCTCTTACCGCCTAGACGTCTAACGACGCCCACAATGACGAGATCGCCGGTTGCGAGCAAGTATTCGCTTTTCCCAACTACATCCCCCGCACCCGTGAAGATCGTGGGTCGAGTCCCAGATTCGGAGGAGGAAAATTCTGCAGTTGGTCGACTTAAGAGGTCTGCTACTTCACCAGCCAGGCTGTCACCAATGCAAAATAACTTTCCATTTGTACCTAAACCCGATCCTCTATATCCAAAGAGAGTCGCTTCAAATGAACAAAACTTCCCCAGCCCAGAAGAAACCACAGCATCGACGGATCGCGAAGCGCCCTGGAGCTCGGGTCACTCCTTCCAGTCTTCCGTCTCTTCTGCCACTACAGTAGACGAGATCTTCTTCGATATCAAGTCATTCCGAGACTCAAAAGGCGTTGAGGATGGTCAATTTGTTATGACGAGACCAGACTCGGTCCAAGTAGAGCTTGCCCGAACACGGTCTAAGCGTACGGTACCTTCCAGTCGTCTCCGTCAAATGGAAGCTGCAACAGACCCTTCGACAGGAAGAAACACGCCGCTCCCACCCGAGCCTCCAACAGCTTCTACTAGTAGTGGAGGTCTCTCCGGGTCGACTACAAAGCGTACTTCGGTTAATACAGCCTACTTTGATGAAGCTATCGCCGCGGTAGAGAGACTGACGACTCCAACTTCTAACCTATCTAGCGCAGACAGGATGCCATCAATACCTACAGTGTCGATAGCAAACCACGATGAAAAGCCACAACTTCAGATCTCAACCTCCAAGCCTCAACCCACGAAGTCCTCCGACCATCAGGCGAGATTGACGAGTAAGAGTCATACGGATGTGAGCCGACTCATTCCATCCCCGGTTGTCGAAGTGAAAGAGGATGAATCACCAAGATCAGATGTGACGCCTGCCAAAAAGGCCTTGATGGCTCAAAATGCACAACAAGCACAACTTGAAAAGGCGGTCTCTCCTCGCATGGCTGCCATGAGAAATTTTGACCGACCCATTGACGATTCCCCAACGATTCCTCAAGGCCCACCCAGTCCAAAGAGAAAGGCCTCTCCGACGATTGAAGACAAGCCTCCTCCTGTGCCTAAGAAGGACTCCAAGTTCATTCCCATGTCGAAGTATGCACCTAGAGGAACTGTGAAGGCAATCGAACAACGATCTGGAGTCACTCCAACGAGACCAACGCGCGCGAATACAGAAGATCTGGGTATAGTCCGAACCGCATCCCCACCAGTACGTGGTTCGAAGGAAAGATCAGCGACAATGCCCACATCTCGTCCACCACAGACTCAGTCACCGCAGAACTCTTCTCTTCGAGGCCTAGAGAGAAGTATCCCACCACGACCCAATCCTGTAGCCTTGAATCCGACCGTTCCCGAAGTAGCAATTGCTCGTACAGTCTCCCTCGCTCGAAAACAATCAGCTCGAGTCAACGTTCCAGGACCCAGACTTGCTGCTCGCCGCGCCGAGGCTGAAGCACAAGAGCAGAAAAGCCGAACACAGAAATTGAAGGCTCCCTCACCCCCGAACCACCACCGCAATGCCTCTGCCACGTCTCAGAAGTCCACAAGTTCTAATAAGTCAGCGAAATCATTCCTGGGTCACCGTCACAAACGTAGCGGATCGGCAGTGAAACCCGCGTTGAGAACCTCAAAAGATTTTTCATCCAAGGCCAAAGTGACCAAAGCTACGGCAGATGGCAAATCGGGTGCGCAATTTGGCAAATTTCTCTGGAGTAAAGAGAGTGAGAGCAAAATGATCAAGGAAGCGAGAAAATGGGAGATTTTGGAAAAGAAGAGTTATTCCCCGGTGGTTGTACAAGCCGAACGAGGGCATCGACCGGGAGTCTCGGTGGCAGGCTTGTTAGTCGAAAGCACTTGATCAAGCTTCGACAGGTTCCAGCTCCCCTATACCCTTTGGACATTTCTTTTTGTGTATTTCCTTTTGTTTTTGATGAGATTTTACTGCTCCAGACTGCAGCGCGTGTTGCATGAATTTTCTTTGGAGCATCAGGTGGTTTTGGACACCGCCGCGGAAGGCATTTACGGCCGGTTTGTGAACTAAGGGCAGGGACCCAACTTTCAAGGCATACAATTTTCTTCGATTCGAAGGGAAACACGGGAGCCTGCGGGAGCGGGCTTAACGACAAACTCTTGTGTATATGTATATTATCTGGCAGTCTGCCATGAGAATGATGGATGGCGGAGAGACTTATATTGTTCCTCTTGCTGCGATAGGGGAAAGACGCGACCGCTCACCCTACACATACCCTTACCCTAGGGAGCGGTTTTGGTCTTGTAGATAGATTTTCTACGTTGAATAGATTGTAGAATTTCTTGAACATATCTATATTCTACTCGGACTGAAGTCTTTTATTTACTGTATGACGCCCGTCGCAGGTTTAATTTTTAGGGACATGTTGCGTGTTTCTGGATATTTCACTGACAATACGGGGCAAGCTACTATGTATTTTCTCCTAGATATTCATCTTTACACATTTTTTTTACCGAACCATCGAGCGTGGTGTGGGTAGCACATCATTGACACCCACCAGGCCCGGCCAGGCCAGGCAACTGAAACACACGAAGCATGACGTCCTACAATCTGCCTACATACATAACCTAGATAGGTAGTGCATACCTCCTCATCTCCGAGTACGCTAGATCAAAGTGTGGTACACGTATCTGGTAGGGGGGTGGTGGTGGTGGTGGTGATAATGTGAAAAGCCTCCGATCCGAACAGGAGTAAAAGCCTCCGAATGGGCGCTGGCGAGGCGAAAAAAGGCCTCCGAACATACATTACATGCTATGTAGTGAAAACATGGGAAAAAGGATGTCTTTTTCAAGGGGTTCCTACCACTCCCAAAACATTTAATATTTGCGTGACTGCGCTTTCATACAAAGTAGTGCTTCTGCAACGGCGGCCCAGTATATTTTTCATTGCCTTTTGGGTTGAAACGAATTCTTGACTTTTCATCCTTTGCACGACCTCCGATCACAGACCTGCCTACCCACCTTGTTATCTGATGAAAATCCTCGATTAAGACACCGAGAAGCATTAACAGGAAAAGTTCATCTGCTTGTCCAGAGAAGCAGGGCAATGGGCATGACACAAATAGAAGAGAAACAACAAGAACGGAAACGGTCGAAGTCTTCCTTGGAGATGGATGCCGACCGTCGTGACGAGGCTGGGCCTCGCAAGCCCACCAACACCGCCGCCGCCGAATTTGATGCAACCAGATACGCAGTCGGCGGCGAGAAGGAGACGGCGAACATCGATACCAGCACGACCAGCACCGCTACAAGCGTGGGCAAAGAAGCATCGACCGAGCCCACCTCTACCGTCCGAAGAGTCACCGACCCAAAGAGCAGCAAGAAAGGCTTCACGTTCTGGATGATCATGATCGCACTGAGCTTCACAAGCTTGCTCACTGCTCTAGAAGCCACCATTACGTCGACGGCGCTGCCGTCTATCATCGCAGACCTCGGCGGCGGCGACGCGTATGTCTGGGCCGTGAATGGATATTTGTTGACGATGTAAGTTCACCATTCCCTAGAGCATAGCTATTATCCGAAAGCATACTCACGATTCTGGTTCACTAGGACCTCCCTCCAGCCACTATACGGCCAGCTTGCGAACCTCTTTGGCCGACGCTGGCCCATCACCATCGCGACCGCGACGTTCGTGTTGGGAAGCGGCATCTGCGGCGGCGCGTACAATATCAGCATGCTCATCGGCGGGCGGGCGCTGCAGGGGGTGGGCGCCGGCGGCATCGCGGTGCTGACAGAGATGATCATTTGCGACCTGATACCACTGCGGCAGCGCGGGAATTACCTGGCCATCATATTCGGCTTCATTGCGCTTGGCACAGCGCTGGGTCCGTTCTTCGGTGGCTTGATCGTCCAGTATTCGAACTGGCGGTGGGTGTTCTATCTCAACCTGCCCATTGGCGGCGTGAGTCTAGTGTTGCTCGTGGCGTTTTTGAAGGTGAAGTGGAAGAAAGATGTCAAGTTAGCCAACAGGTTGACGTCGATTGATTGGGTGGGCAATGCGATCTTCATTGCGGCTATCTGTGCCGTTCTGATCGCGTTGTCCTGGGCTGGAGCCGTCTATCCTTGGTCGTCGTATCATGTCCTGGTTCCCCTGTTGGTTGGGTTAGCTGGACTGGCTGGGTTTCTTGTCTTCGAAGGGTCTCGTCTCGCTGCTCAGCCGACAATGCCTCTACGTCTGATGACGAATCGCACTTCCGCCACAGCATTCGTGCTCACTTTCTTCCACGCCATCGTGACTTTTTGGGCGCTTTACTTCCTCCCAGTGTATTTTCAAGGCGTCCTCGGGTCGTCGCCGGCGCGATCCGGGATTCAACTCCTCCCCACCATCCTGATAATCATTCCCTCTGCCGCCATTGGAGGGACCAGCTTGTCCAAGTTCGGCCGGTACCGACCTATACACCACGCCGGCTTTGCTTTGCTGGTGATAAGTTGCGGCCTCTATAGCCTGCTTGAGCCGCACTCCTCTACAGGCCCTTGGGTCGGCTACCAAATCGTGGGCTCTGCAGGGTCAGGCTTGATCATTTCTACGCTGCTACCTGCAGTAATGGCACCGTTGGAGGAAAGTGACACCGCGCTGGTCACAGCAACATGGTCTTTCGTGCGGAGTTTTGGTTTGACTTGGGGGCTCGCGATCCCTGCAGCGATATTCAACAACCGCTTCGACGACCTCGCCCAAACCGGCATAAGCGATCCAATCGTCCGAGGTCAGCTCATCAATGGCCAGGCGTATGCTCATGCCACAGGTGCTTTTCTTAAAACACTATCTGCTTCCACTCGTGAGCAGGTCATTTCAGTTTTTAATGACAGTCTCCGTCGGTCATGGCAGGTGGGTATTGGATTCGCAGCAGTGGGCTTCTTGCTTGTATTCTTGGAGAAGGAGATTCCACTGCGTCAAGAGCTTCAGACTGAGTTTGGTATGGAGAACGAGAAAAGTCAGAAGCCTACTTCGGAGGAAGAAGGAATCCTTAAGTAATTGAACTGACAAGGACTCTAGCTAGTATAAGGTGGCGATGATATGGTGGTATCACTCTCGATAGACTCGATAGAGCCGGTTAGCTTGATTTGCGTTATTCGTTCCAAGACAATTCCTGCCATTCCTGCATTTATTGAAGGTGGTACGTGATGGCATTTATTGGGGAGATTCTTGGCAGATCTATCGAGGTAACATGACTTGAAGACGCCTCAGATTTTCTCTGAACGACTTCAGTGGTGAGCTGTTTGATGTTCCGGAGCATTTTTCCATCTGCATCATGGCAGTGTGCACAAGCTGAGACAAATCCTCAGTAGCTAGCAGCCCTTCACAATGCTGTGACTGTTGAGAGAGACTGAATTCTTCTGGGAGCCCGAGCAGGCTGGTGATGCGATCGAAGTGATGTTCAATCACCTGGAAGATAATTCTGACATACATGTGTCCTTTCATCGTGGATAAGCCGTCGACTCGAATCTCAGGCATCTCATGAAAGAAGGTGGAAGTGTCTTCAATCGTAGACAGTGCGTCATGGACGCGGCTGAAGACCATGTCGTAGAGCTCAAGGAGCTGGAGATAAGTCGATAATATCATCAGTACGAGAGGCATGCTTAGTGGTCGCAATTTTTGAGAGGATGGATGTGGCGTGGTAAGCGTTAAAGTCTCCGTTTCCTTGGAGCGCCGATTAGAGATCCCAGACTTCGAAGGAGTCGCAGAGGACAATCGCAACCCGCATCCGTCAAGAGATGACTTCGAAGGTAATAACATCGAGCCTAATTTTTCGACGATAGTGATGAACTGAGATGTGCTTTGTAGAATCTCGGCCATAGGGTGTGTCTTGAGCTCTTGATACTCGTCGACACAATCCTGCGATGAATCCATGGGTCCCCAAACGTATGAATCGATGCGGGAGATTTGCCTGGCAAGATCTTCATTCAATCTTGATAGTGCGGCTAGCGTGTCTGTAGATTCGAACAATTTGACAGATGACTTTGGCCGTTGACTCTTGGGAATCGCCAGCGGAGCGAAATCGGTCTGCAGTTGAAGAGGGGATTCCAAAAGGGGACTCCAGTCGAGAAAATCGTCGTTGGACGGAAGATGCATATCAAATGCGCAACCAGCACTCGTCTCGAAGGTCAAATTGAGTGCCGGATTCGTGACTTCAATGTCAGTTTCGCTAGATAGCTCTGGGAGAGTACCTGAGTATGCATCCAAGTACGCAGGATTCCACATGTTAGAGTGGCCTTGTGACCTATCCGCTATCGACGGTTGAATTGTAGATACTGTGTCGAGATTGAGGCTTTCAGAGGGCGTGGTTCCTGTTTCGGTGGCTTTGGCTCTTCGCCTGGACGCTGCTGTTGTTCGAGGCCTTCCGAGGGGCCGCGAGCAGCTGGTGATGCACTGCACGCCAATTCTCAGGCATCTGGTGCATGGTGCATTATTCTTGTCTTGATGGTCCCTAGTACAACGCAGCTTCTGACCTCTACAGCGGTCACAGGCGGAGCGTTGGTGATTCATGTTCAAGAGACAGTGAAGGAGATCAAACTCCAGGCAGCATTTAAACACCCTTAGGAAGTCGCTTTAAGAGAGCGCCAAGCCTTGATGCGCATCCTGTACCTAGCATGTGCCACTAGCAACTAACCCCTCAGCCGCCTCGAACCAGCCCGAGGACCTTCTACCTGACTCCCTAACCCTGCCGGGCCTACCCTAAGTGCCTGCCTAGGTCTCCGGTAACCAATCCTCCATACTTATCTCTATTACAATACTAGTACGAGTTGATCGATCACTGAATCCGCTGCCCTCATCATCTTGTCTACCAGATCACAAGTATTCTCATCTCAATACTCTTCCGCGGCGATGTATTCGCTCCCGGCAGAGAAAACGCACTGTGGGGAGCACATGGCATCACCTTGCTTCCCTCCTTCCACGCCTCGCTGTCAAACAACTTGAGGAAGGTGACCTCGCTCGGCTGTTGATTCTCCAACCAAAGCCATTTATGTGTATCCTCACCCCGAGGAAGCAGGGGCATTATGTTTGAATAATCAAATTCGTCCAAGAAACCTGCCCGTTTTCGAGTTGGAAATCGAGCACGAATGTACTTTTTATACTCTGCCTCATGATGACTGACATTCGCAAAAAGAGAATTTGGATCGAGGACCGCCAGTGGATCTTGTTGAACAAGTTCGACGGGCCTCCAGATTGAGAAAATGGCCCAGCGCGGGCCTTCGTAGTTTGCACCGTCCCATGTCAGGAAATCCGAAGCACCAGATTTCGCTACTGCCTCTTGCTCAGCAGCTATAATAGCGTTTCGAAGACCGAAGAATTCCTCACGCTCTTTCCCCTGCATCACATCAAGAGTGTTGGTTTCTTCAAAGAAATTGGGAAGCATAGCTCTGAGTGACGCCCGAGAGCCAGGAGCAGAATAGTCATTATGAACGACATGAAAGGGCTTGCCCGGCGGTGACAGATTCCCGGAGCCCGCACGTCTCATTTCCGCTATATTGTGCTGGGTGGGAGATGTTTCCCGAAATACGATGTTCAGCACTGCTGCCGACTGAATGCCCAGCTCTTCTGTGGCCATCGCAATCGTCTCTCGACAGTATTGTCCGCTGTGAGATTGAAAGTCGGAGAAATCGAAGTTGTTCTGGTATCGTTGAAGAAACTCGGATTCGTGGTCGGCAATCTGGAATCCATGTTTGTCGTGATTGAAGTCTGCCAAGTTTGGGCGAATGTTGTATACTGGCAGCCTCACTCGCTTTACGCCATCGCAGACACCATTGACGATACCTTCTATCTCAGAGGGATCATTTCGTCTATTCTCAGCCCAATAGACGAATTCTGCTTGAACCGGGGTCGGTCCGGTCTGCGTAAGGAACTCTCCCATGTTCGTACGTTGAAAGAAAGCAAACGACGTGGACCAAAAAACACAGGTGGACATACAAGGTCAGAGTCACTAGTAGACGGATCACATTGTTCTGCTGAAGGGCAGAGGAGATATATTCAGCTGAATATGGCGTAGAGAGTCAAGATGAATGCCTTTCTGGCTCGTGCTACTGAACGAAATTTGGGATGAGATCGCCCCGTCACGGTATGCCTTACCTGGAGGGGCACACGCTTCTGACCCGATCCGTTTCTTCTCGCCGAAAAGGTTACGGGGTCAAAGTCAAAGTATCGAGCAATTACGCAACATTTCTTATACGGTCGGGGTTCTTAAGGCGTGCCACAACGTTTGCGAACATGCAAGTGACTGATGCAGTAACTACCATGGGCAGCAAACCCGACCTGTAAACGGAATTCTGGTCGGCATTAGGCAACCTGCCAACCGGCGCGCGATCAAGGTGAATTTTTGAACGAGGCGGTTCTATTGCCGACTAGCCTTGGGGGCCCATTGAAGTGTATGGGTTACCGCATAAGTTGCACAAAAAGGCGTCCACAGCTCGGAGAAAGACGAATCGAGAAGTCGGTACGGCAATTCTCTGGCACGCATTGATATACATCGACGAACAGGGTCGTTTGGAATTACTCAGGCTTTAAGATGGAACATTCTTGTCGAGCCTGAACATAATGAGAACATGGCTTCCAACAGCAGCACAAATAAAACTGGGATTAGAGTCGCTGTCGTGGGAGTAAGTCGTCCTCCAGTCCCTCTTATACCACATCCCTGGCCCGCGTTCTCACTAATAACCAAAAGCCAAATGGCAATCTAGGTAGATACGTAGTCCCAGCCCTCGTGGCGAAGGGCTTTACCATAACACTAGTGACTCGAGATCCCGACGCAACAAATGAGCTGAAAGATTCACTCGCAACAACGAACGATATCAGCCCCACTGCCGCTGAAGCCATAACCACTGTAAAAGGAGACTACACCTCCGCATCCACACTCTCCCCAACGCTCCAAGGCCATGACACAGTGATAAGCCTCTTGAACCGAGATGCCACAGCCGCACAAATCACCGTCATCGACGCCACGATCCTCGCCGGCGTGAGCCATCTCATCCCCGCCGCGTTCGGCATCGATACACGGGTCCCCGAGATCCGAGCCATGCCGCACCTCGCAGCTCGATACATAAAGTCTGAGGAACATCTTCTCTCCGCCATAGCCGCTAGTGGAGGCCAGACAGGCTACACGCTGATCCACACGGGCGCGTTTTTGGAATGGGCGCTGAAATGGAATTTATTCGTCAACCTCTCGTCGAAGGGTGAGGGTGCAAGCGTGGTGTTTGATTCGGGCGATGTGGACATCAGTGCATCGTCGATGCATGACATTGGCACGGCCGTTGCGACCGCGGTGCAGAAGTACCACGAGGGCGACGAGCGGGTGAATAATCAACTCCTGCTCGTGCACAGCGTGGTATTTTCACAGAACAAGCTCCTCGACATCGCGCGCAGCATTTTACCGGAAAAGCCGTGGCCTGTGACGCGGGCTGACACGGTCGAGGCAGAGAGAAAGAGTCAGAAGACGTGGGATGAGACCGGCGGGGTCGGCCCGCCGAGTGCGTGGCATGGATTCCTTGTCCGTGCGTTTTTCGGTAAAGGCCTCGCGAGGTTTCCGGACGATGGCGTGAGTAATGAGCTCTTGGGCGTGGAGAGGCGAGATGATACATGGTTGAGGGGAATGGTCAAGGAGTTCTTGGGTGCGTGAGTGAGGCCTTGGAAGTTCTTCCCCAAAAAGGGGATAGTGATGTTGACTTTGCAGGATGTCAGCTAGCTTTCGAAGAACGCTTTAAATCGAACAAGAACAAATTGTAATTGATAGTAATGAGACGCCTCAATGCCTGCGTAGTCGTGCGCAAGGCAACATTTACTGAGACAGATTGCCGAGACGGAAAATCAGACTGGAACTGGTAGTGTCCTGCTGTCTTTGTTGCATGCGGACAGTTTGCAAGAAAATCCATCGTAGATTGCGTTTGATACCAAGGTGAAGAGAGGATGTTGCTTGATAACGGCATTTGTCAGGAATTTTCGCCAGCCAAACAGCGTGGCACTCAATAAAAGCCCCCTGCATATGAAAATATGAGTCGCAAAATCACCTCAATCGTATATCAAATTCCCAAAAAATCCGCCCAATCCTCCTTCCAAGAGATTTTTTCCTCACAGAAAATTCAAATCCCACCTCCCTCCCACGACCGTTTTTCCCTCGACCGCAACCGCAAAGCGATGGATCATGAGGCTCGGCGGGAAAGGTTTACGATGCACGTGATCAATGTGCTCTGCGAAATCACGCACCGTGGTGAATGCGGTCTTGTCGCGCACGAGGTCACGGCCCGCTGCGAAGCAGAACACGCAGCCGTACTTAACCTGACTGTGGCTGCTCTCCCTGCGGCGCATGAGGGCCGATGAATTTGCCGCCGCGAATCCAGAGGCTGAGATCGAGGATTTCTCCGATAGCGGGAGGTACAAGTGGCATTTGGCGAGGAAGGAGCTGCGATATTGGATGCTGAGGTCCGCATGTTCGCGCACTTCGTCCGTGGAATGGATGTTCGAGGTCGCGCTGTTGGCGACGTGGTAGCGGACCTTGAAGGCGCATTGGGGACACTGCCAGTTGAGGTACGCGCCGTCAAACGCCTTGAGCTGCCGCCGATTTTCCTCGCTGAGTTCCTTGCGCTCCACGAACGAGATGCGGCCGCGGTCGCGGCGGTTGCTGATACCCAGCGCCCCGGGACAGAAATTGCCCAGTTCGGCGGGACGCATGTCTTCGGGCATGCGCCGTTGCGGGTTGCTGGGATTCAGTGCCGGCAATTCTTTGAGTTGATCTTGTCGGTACAGTAACGTGTCCCAGATCATGGCGAAAGGTTGTCGGTCAAGGAGGTCCCGATCATAGTGCTCGACGAAGATGGTCTGGATGCCGCGAACGGAAGATTGCAGCTGTTCAACGAGTTCTCCTAAATATTGTGACGCGAGGATGTCAGACCCGTCGATGATGTAGGGAAGCTGTAAGAAGTCGATCGTAGATAGGGATCGTAATCGCGACTGTAGGATTTGGAGTCGCGGGTCGTACGCTTTGATTGAATTGGGCACGACATCCGGGAAGATGTACCAGTCGATCAAGGTCCTGAGTTTGCGGCGAATCTGGTTGATGGTTACTTGGAGGTCGTCGATGGCTTGTTTGATAGTGATCGGACCAGGTGGAGGTAGCCCTGGGTCCAAGAGGACGGCTGACATTGTTGCGATGAGAACGACGCAATATTCTGAATGAACCGAAGTCTCAGGGCAGCTGGATTCGGTCAGGACCTTTGAACCATGGCATGCGATAGCTTAAAGCGATCATTCAGCTGCATGTGCGCAATCGGGGTATCTATTGATTTTTCAGCGCCGGCGCACTGCGAATGTCGAAATCCTACGCCCAAAGTCGTGTCGACAGCGAGCCTGTGATAAAATCAGACTGCACCAAGGAAGATGTCAGCCTGAGGAAGCGAGTCTACCTTTCAATAAACTCGAAGAGTGAGAGTTTGAGTCGGTTGCTCTGATAGTGGGTCACGAGGAAATCAATATCAAGGCTGCCTTGCGCGCGAATCAAATTGCCTGTTCGGAGGCAAGAACCACTGACGATCTTGTTTCAACCTACATGATTCTGTGCGTCAGTAGAGGATGTAGCGAAAGGTCGTCAAAAGGTCCCAGAAGCTGGGCGCTTGCATATGCAGGCTGATGCAGTCGATTAAAGTCGAGTTGGGGCGCAGCCTGCAAGGGCCAATACCGACATGCATTGGCGTTGATGGCGCCCATGGTGCCAGCGATGCGGGTGAGAAAGCGAGGGGAAACGGACAGGCCTGGCGCTGGTCGCAGTGGGTGAGGAGCAAGCACTAAGTGAGCTTGTGGCATGAAGAAGTTTTACCCTGACGAGAAATTGGATGTCATTCGTGTCATATGCAGTCATTTGATATTTTGCCACTAGACCTTTTCCAGCCTCTCGAATTCGCCTGGGAAAAACTTGACCAAAACTCCCATCCCTGTCACAACGATGCCGACAGAGTTGGAAGAGGTAGGTTCGATTGAAACACTCATCGGAATGTATAAGTTGACCATGTTATGCGCAGCTGGTCGAGTTCCTCCACCATGGCAATACTCAGATCAGACAAGCCGGTACGTCGACAGTACTATGGATGAAAAGTCTGTCAAGGCTAACATTGCCTTGCTCAAGCATGCGAGCATCTGCTCGGCCATTCAAACGAGCCAGCAACTTTCAAGAAGCCGCAACTCGTACCAATCCAAGATTTAAAACTTCTGGTTAAGGACTATCCCGTGAGTTTAAGTCCCTCTGAAGCCTCGAGCAAAAGGCGAAAGGGCATCTCATAGAAGAAGAACTACTGACGGACTCACTTCTTTGGTTTTGTCGAGTAACAGCCAATCGCGAAGAATGCAATCACCATCCTCATCAACCTCAGCGGCCACGATGCCGAAATCCTAGAGAACCTAGCGGGCGACGAGGCTTTTATCGAAACCCTCTTGAAAAAGATCACAGTATGTAGGCTTCTTCAAACCATCCTAGCTGAAGCCTTCACCCTGTCCCCCGACTCTGACCTCCTCCCCACAACATCAAGACAACGAGAGTGACTCCTAACGCATGAATCTCTCCAACACCAACAGGACCCCCGCGACCCCGTCGCCAACGAAATCGCAATGCTCCTATGCAACCTTGCGAAATCCGCCTCTCTGCGGCGTCTCATAACCCTAACGCGCACAGCTCTTCCCGACAGCGCCATCTCTCGCTCCACCAACGCACTAGACCAACTGCTCGACTGCTTCGTGAAGGGCTCTTCAGGGACACTCAATCCGTCCGCCAACTTCGACTACCTTGCGTACCTACTGGCCGACCTGTCCGAGCAGAAAGCCGGGCGTGAGCACATGCTCAGCCAGCGGGACTACGACAACGTGGTGCCGATCAGCAAATTGACCGTGTTCACGGAACACAGCAGCGAGGTGCGGCGGCGCGGCGTGGCGAGCACGATCAAGAACGTCGCGTTCGAGGTCGACAGGCACGCGCTCCTGCTAGCGGGCGACGATGAAATGGTCAAAACTGGCACTGGTGGCGATGGTGAGCTCGTTGAGGGTGTGAATATCCTGCCGTACATCCTCCTACCACTAGTGTCAGGCGCGGAGGACAATTTCAGCGACGACGAGTCGGCGCAGATGTTGTCGGATCTGCAGCTGCTGGCGCCGGACAAGGCTCGTGAACCGGATGCCGAGATCCTCGTGACGCATCTGGAGACATTGTTGCTGTTGACGTCGACGCGGCCGGGGAGGGAGAAGTTGCGCGAAGTGCAGGTCTACCCGCTGGTCAGGGAGGTGCATGCACATGTGGAGGATGCGGCGGTCCAGGAGGCGTGTGATCGCCTGGTGCAGATCCTCATGCGGGACGAGGGTGAGGATGGGGAGACGAAGATTGAGGAGATCGAAGACGATGACGACGGGAAGATAGAAGAGATATTTTAAATTCTCTGGTACGAGGGATGCATCGCGTTAGACATGATACATAAAATCGTTCGTTCGTGCGCGCTTACGCCATTGATTGCTTTTCATCAAAAGAAAGAACACCACCCAATATACATGCGACACAAGTTTCTATGATCCGTAGCGCGCCCAATCATCTCATCGACATACCCTCCGACACTCAGAGGCACACTCTCTCCAGACAAGAAGCCGCGCACTTTGCCTCTGACTCCCTCAAGGACCTCAACCGGTGTATTCGGCGCTCCCGACACACTTTTCTTCTTCTTGCTACTCGAGTTTATGAAATCGGTCGTAGGATCGTGCAGGAAGGCTTCGAGGATTGTCATCAACGCATCTTCATTACCGCGGAGGAGCTGGAGCGTGATTTCGCTGCTCCGACGGAACGGTCCCTCGTAGCCGTACGTGCCCATGGCGTCGACCATGTTGTGTGTCAGGCGGAACGGCACCATTTCGGGTTTCTCAAACGTCAGGCCTTTGTCAAACAGGCAGTTGAAGTCGACGTGCAATGTGCCGCCGTTGTCTTCTTCGAACAGGATGTTTTCGCCGTGTCGGTCGCCCAGACCCAACACGTGGCCCACGATCGACATGACCGCCGCTGTTCGTGTGTATCTCAAGCGCGCATTGAACCACGCCGAGGGGTCCGGGAACGATTCGACGAACCAGTCGTGAAAAACGGGCGGGAACTTAGTGAGAACCTTTTCCCCAAAAATTTTGACATTTGACTGCCCGCTGCTGGCATCGTCGAGAAGGTTGCGGATCTCGCCGTAATTGGGGGCGATGGACTTGTCCTTGTACAGCTTTAGGATGATGTCGCGGAATGTTTTCAAGTTGTCCACCCATTCGATAAGCCCACATTCTTCGTTGAGCGGGATGACAGCGTATGTTCGGATGTAGAGTCGACGTTTTGCGGCCTCAACATCACGCTTGAGGAAGCGATTGATCATGTTGTTGAACTCCATCAGACGTTGGTCCTTGCGAAGATCGTCCTTAGGCTTCGCTAGAACATTGTACGTGCTACCATCGGAACCGCGGATTGTAAGCTTGCGGGGTTTTTGTAACGAGCTAAGAACGAGAGCTTCGTCTTCAAAGGCAGCAATAGTGACGGGCTCTTTGGCAAATGGCTGGAAGGCTTTGAGTTGCGCAGGTTCAAAATTTGTCGGCATACTGGGTATGAGGCAAGTTTGATTCGGCACTACCAATTTAGAAGGCGCAATTTTATGGTTGAATCCTAGATCCCTCGCGAGGTGGACGTCGCTGACTTTGGCTTGAATGGGAAACTCCGATACACGAAGCAATTCCTTGACGAACTTTTGGCCATTCGAGAACAGACTTCGAAGTTCTGCCGCCGCTGAGGAGTCTTTGCTGGACTTCTTGGTATTTTCGACTAGCTTATTCACGATGTTCATCCCTTTCAGAGCTCGATCCTTCTGTTGTGACTCAACCACTGCTAGCAGAGTCCAAAGAGCTTGCTGAGGGAAGGCCCTTACCACCCGGATCACAATGGTGGTGAGCGTGTCATAAACGGATTTGTTTGCATGACAGATACGTGCCACGACTTGAGGCAAAATGGTATACAGCAGGACGGGTTGCAACCGTTCCACATACTTCTGTATTTGGTTGCGAGTCTCGTCAATGATTCGCTTGCGTTGATTTGCAACCTTGGCATGAAAGTCGGAATTGCCTCGTCGGTCGTCCTTTGAAAGCTCAGCACCATCAACGAGTTCAAACCAAAGAGTCAAAATCTTTGGTAGAGTCTGGAAAACGTATTTACTGCCGCACAGAAGCGAGCGCATGTAGTTCTCGATGACGTGTTTACTAGTTTCACCCGTGAGATACGTCTGACTCTCTTTCCCTGGAGGCATGACGCGTTCGGAGTCGAGCATTTTGTTGTAATAGCGTCCAAGGTGGTACCACCCCTGCTCTCCTCTGCTGAAATTCTCAGTGGCCGTTCTGAACGTCATCCTGATCACCTCAGATTGTGTTTGGCCCGCTTGCGCAAGCCATTTGCCAAGTAACACGTGTGCTTTAGCCGCCATCTCGTTTTGTGAGCGATGCTGGTCAACAGTCATCATTGTAGGACCATTCTCGACGTATTCGTGAGTGATGAAAGCTCTAGACTCAATCGCCCCTTCGAGAGTTTGTATAGCCTTCCGATGCTGTCCCTCTGACCACATGATCTTGGCCTGTTCAATAGCTGCAGACTTGTCGCCCAAAACCGAGGCTTTGAGCACGGCGCTGAAAGCCCGAGTTGTCGACCGAGCTTTGCGGGCAAGTTTGGCACTTGTAAGCCACGCAGCTGCTAAATCGTTCGAACTGTAAACCTGTGGTCTCAGCGACATGACGGCGCGTCGTAAACCAAGAAGATACTGTTTATCGGCGACATTTGACCCAAGCACATCAAGACGACCTCGCAGGGTGTTCAGTACAGTGGCGTGATCTTGATCGCGACATGTTGCAAGTATCTGTACATCGTTAAGTGTATGAAGCTTGAGAAGTGTATCGTGACTAGCCCCAAACGAAGAGGTATTGCCTTGGTTGAGTTCCGAAGCTGTCGTCCGATACGCCTCTGAAATAAGTTCAAGTGCTCTTGGCTCGTTATCTTCTTTTAATGTGAGTAGGATTTCTGCGATGTAAGATGCAAAATCATTCCCGCCACTCTTGGGTAGGTAGGATGCCAAAAGATCCCATCTATTTGTTGACCAAGCGGCTTCCACGGCATAAGGCGTAAGGATGGCGGTCGAGCTATTACTGCGACTTCGAATATCCTCGAAATGGTGGATCAAAGCATCATACTGCCCGATTTCTTTGAGACATTCCATGAGATTCTTCTGGGCATCAGTATTATCTGGGTTAGCCACGAGCTCCATTTCATACCAACCCTGAGCAGCAGTCCAGCGTCCTGCTTTCTTGTGTTCCAGAATTTGTTGATCAATGGCCAAAACATGCATGCGAGTAGAAATACCTTCGATGCCGTCTGGTTCATCGATTTGAGCATATATGTCTTGCAGTCTCTGCAGTTCTGCCTGGACATCTTCCTTCGTCGACTTACGGATATGCTGTTCCCAATGAAACAGAGCCCTCGAGTACGACCGGCATTCCAACGCGCGTTGTGCTAGAACATCGGGCGCAATTTGCTCTAGGACCTGCTCAATACTGCTGATCTGGGCACCTACGCTAGCCAGAAGGGTATCGTTGAATCCCCTATCACCTTTTGACGCAAGGGAGTTGTAGTGCTTCCGCTTTTGCTGATGCCATGTAGACATGTAATCAAGGACTTCGAATATAGTCTGGCTGCATAGTTTGATATCTTCTTGCACCTGCCGATCGTGGCCATCCAAAGACTGACTGAGAATCGTATTCATCTCCGTTGCGATGTTTTGACTATCCTGCTCGATACCGTTGACAATGATGTTGACCACTGCATAGGGTAGAAGAAAGGCAGGTATAGAAGCATCCTGACCATGGATAATACGACACGATATGGGAAAGACAATGCCAACATTTTCTCCATTAGTGCGGTGCAAAAAGTCCAAGGTGATTGTTCTGAGCCATTCTCGATGTCTTATACCAGGAACAAACAAGGGATATTGACTTTTCTCCGGAGCTCGTACTTCCTGTACCGTATATTTGGAGGTCAAGAAGGGTGTCAGCACATTTTGAATCGACGCAGGTAATTCGTTCCACAATTGTCCGGCGAGATTGTCTCCGTTGCCAGCAGGCTCCAACTCACACGCTTTTAGATACATCTGCATTGCCCAGCCAAGAAAGCCTTGAGCTCGAGTTGTGTTCGCGGATAAAAAGGCCTTGACCAGCACATTCTCGAGAAAGAAGAAAATCCAGCGTAAGACTTCCTCTGCTCTGCCGAAATTGGACAAGACCACCATTGTGTTTCGTTCTCTCACGCTGTCAACCTTGCTTGCATCAAGGCATCCTATGTTTCCGAGACATTGACCGCAAAGCCTTGAGATTTCATTGCTCGAACTGAACTTGACACAACAGTCAAGGAGGGCACGAGTCAGATTTGCGACAAATTCGTCCGGCTGCTCTCGGAGAATTGATCGCTGAAGTAGGTCTTGTTTCTGTTGCAAAAGTGGGCCGAGTTCAATTAAAGCCTGTTCCACAACCGTGGCGTTCTCATCCTGCAATCGCTGTGCGTACGCGACTAGTTGCTGTCGTTCATCCATCCACTGCTTAAAACTGGAAATTGTCTCTTCATGCTCGGCCATGGCTGGGATAGAAGCAAGTGAAGGCATCGTGCTGAAGTTCTCCCGCACAAGGTCTGAGTGTTTCCTCAGTATGTCAGTCACAACTTTGAAAGCCAATTGTTGGGACATGTCGTCGAGTCTATCCCACGTCCGAACAATGATGGCCAGCGTCTGATCGATGAGAGGCTTCAAATCATCTCTCTTGAGTGATCTAATCATGGCAGCCCATGAAACGAACGCTGCATTGCAGAGATTGGCATCTTCCAAACCGGATCTCAGACACGCACATATCTGGGGCAAACCGCGCACGATCCTACTTTTGCCAAGCTTGGCCACTTCGCCGAGAGCAGCAAGACACCGTCGTTTTTCAACATTGGATTCCTTGGCTTCCCAGTCAATCAATAGAACTGTGAAATGGGTGACGATGGCGAGGACGTTATTCTCGAGAAAAGTTCCCATGCTATCGCCCCGTCTTGAAGTCGAGGCTTGGCCACGTTGTCGGGCAACTAGTTGCGCGAGAAGTTGCAAAGCCTGGTATATGCGCGAGGATTTGCCTTGGCCACTGTCTCCGATAGCCTTCAGAAGTTCGCATGCAATCTGAATTGGCTCAAGGGCAACCCAGTTGGCAAGATCAGTCTTACCGAATTCTTCAGACACTTCTGACAAGATCGATATGATATTCTGCTCTGCGTCAGCGAACGGCTGTACCAGCAAGAACGAAACGATAGAAACGAGGTTTGTTTGCTGTGTGCATAGTTCAAAGGGAGTTGTCGACTGGCCGTTAGAATCCGCAAATTTCTTGATCACGTCGTGGGCCTTGTGTAACACCAAATAAGGAAGTGCGTATTCTGAAGCATGACCCATCAAGCTGGACATCTCCATACTCAACAATTCGCAAAGTTGGTTTGCGACATTGGAACGGGACATCAGCGATTTTGCAAAGACCACCCCAAGCGTGCGCCAGTACGGTCGAAAGAGTAGCCAAACCGAAGTCTGCAAAGACTGTGCGAGATTCTGAATCTCTGCATAAACCAATCCGCCGATGTATGGATTGGTGTGACCGAGATATTCAACAAGTCTGACAAGAATGATGTTGAGTTCTTCATCTCCAACAAGGGGAGCCATTTGGGCCAAAGCCAGGACGACCGTCTCTTGGACTGGCATTTCGCCTTTTTCCCATAGAGTGTGCAGAAAATCCAAAGCAAGGATTCTATTGTCGCGTATAAGCGATATGTCAGTATGGGGCTTCGATGTAAGGTAGGCTTGTAAAGTTTTAGCAGCAACGATCCTCAAATCTCTCGAAGAGCTCTTCAACGATTGAAGACACCAGTCGCCGGCAGGAGTGTGGCCCAATTTTAGATTCTCAGCGAGTTCAGTGTGGACGATGACAGCACGCAGAGAAGTCATTGCGATGATTCTGGCCCGCGAATGACGAGAGATAGATTGGATTATGACGAGAAGAGTTTTGAGTAGCTCCTCACAGTACCATGACAGCGAAAGAGTTGCTGTATTTCTCATTCCGTTGACATCATCACAATGAGGACACTGCCGGTCCAAAGATTTTGAAGCAAGTTGGCAGGCCGTGATGCCGATTAATTCGAGGACAACACATTGTTTATTTTCTGGGAGTCGTCGGAAGTTCACGGAAGCCGTTTGACTCAGACCATCGAGGTCGAGAACAGCTCGTCCTGTCAGTTCGAAGGTGAGTCGTCGACAGATCTTTTGATGTGTAGTATCAAATAGGGGACCGTCTTCGTGCTCTGTTGAGAGCCGCGGTCTCTTGCGAGCACGATCACTATCGGGCCACGTATCGGGATGAGAATTGGCAGATTTCATTGGAGACTTAAGAGGTCTAATGCTCAAACTGCGAATCTCATGGCTCAGATCCTGATATCTGATTAGTGCGGTAAAGCGATGTTGGCAGTTCGACCTTACCTCAGGTTGAGCGACACCGTGGTTAGGGTACTCATTATTGTCGACGAAGCTAGAAAACTGAGAAAGAGCCTTCCGAAACTGTATCTTGCTTTTTGGGTCTGTTGAGTATTCTGAAACCAACTTCAAGGCGCGTGCTAAACCCAGAAGAAGCTGATGGCAAGAAGAGAATTTTAGTGATGGTACGCTAATCTCGGGGTCATTTGTAGCTCTTGTAACGTTCATAACGAAGTCTTCTGAATCTATGACGATTGGTTTTTCAGGGTCGATGGGTGGAAGTGATTCGAGGACAGAGAGGATTGCTAACTCGATCAGTGGACGAAAGAATAGTGACGGATATGCAGACTGACCTGAAATCGAGTTCCTGAGGAACGCGAGAACGACATTGGAACAGGACAAAGGTGCACATTTTCTGTCAGCCCCGACCATAGACTCGAAAAGAGAGAGAACAGCATCTCTGATATTCTGTGTTTGGGATGAAGCAATCAAGGGCAAAAGTATCGGAATAAGCCAGGAATAGAGCGAACAAGCCTTTCGAGAGATACCATTATCTTGACGGTCAGACTTAAGGAAAATGACAGGAGGAGATCGCTCAATTGCGACTTGAAGGACTTCAAGGCAGGTCCTCAATTGCGACTCGCCCCTTCCGACGGTCGTGGCCCGAAAAGGATTTTCGTCAAGAGCAGGCTCGATGCCAATTTGGAAGACAATGCAGATTAGTTTGTGATTGACTGAGGCATCGGCTCCCAAGTTGGGTTGGCCTTGTTCATCAGAACCGAGCGCTTCGGCCAGTAACTGGTTGAAATGGTCTCGATCGAAATCGGGCACTCCATTTCCGTGAACAACATGGGTGGCAAGGATGGAAGATGGTGGAGGCTCAAAGCCATTCAAGGGACGTGCAGCAGGCATGGCGCCATCGAGTCAGAGGTAGCTTTAAGAGAGATGATAATAATCAGGAATCGGACGCGTCGAAGAAAGTGTGTGGTTTGGTAGAAGAATAAAAGTTCGAGTTGATGTTGTGGATAAATCTACGCGTCTAGTACTAAGCATCACCGTGGAAACTGCATTTTGAGGCAGTTGGCATCACCGTGTTCAAAACTACCACTGCGAGCACTGGTACTACAGAAGCAAGAGGACAAAATATACATGAATTATCATCGCTATTCACTTCAGAAACATGGTCTAGTCATTTTTGACAGGCGAAGACGAGAACATGTCATCAGCATCTGATCCCTGTGAGTCCTCATTATTGCCTTCTTGTACCGCTTCAAGTCTATCATTTTCTGGGTCTGTAGTGTGTAGTTCTCGTAATCTGGAAGCACTACTGAGAGGTGGTAGCGTCGAGTCAGGGTCGTGATTATGATCGTCATGCAACAGGCTTGATGGCGCAGGACCTCGCACAGGCGAGGAGGAGAACATATCTGCCCCGTCCGCAGTGGCATCCACAGTCTCGTTATGTGTAGGCTTTGTAATAGAGCTGGAGATCTTGCGGGGTTTGGTAGAGTTTCGTTGTTCTTCTTCTGCGGCGATCAGTGCGTTGAAATCGTCGTTGTTGTCGTCATCAATTAAGTCATCATCTCCTGAAAGAGATGTTTGTTTTGTTTGCTTCGTCGAAGAGAGCGATGCAGGCATCTGCTGCGTAGAATTGGTATCCAGCCGAGTTTCTTGCTCAGCGAGAAGAGCGTCAAGATCGTCCATGTCTTCATCATTGTCCTCAAATGGAGAGGTCCTGGGCCTCGATGCAGAATTTGTGCCTTTTGCAGATGCAGGCAAACGTCGAGTCTCTTGTTCAGCGAGAAGTGCATCGAGGTCATCATCGCCTTCAGAGTCGTCATCCACAATTCGCTTCGACGAAGGCCGGGCGACTGGGCGAATGTCCTGTTCGGCAAGGAGGGCGTCCAGCTCGTCATCGTCGGGGAGCTCATCATCACCTGCCCCAACAGTCATCTTAGACCGTTCATCAGGGACAAACAGGCTATCCCCTTCGATACCAAGCGCGCCATCAGCCGGTTCGTTGTTGGCGCCGCTCATGAGCGCGTCCTCACCGGCAAAGGGGTCACCAGATGTCTTTTCCTGCTCACGCATCTCTTCGATTGCCTTTTTCCGAGCTTCCCTCTCCCTGATGTATTCTGGTTTCCCTTCATCAATCCACTCTCTTCGCATCACCTGCATGCGTCGACTGTGTCCGGCTTTTTCTAGCAACTGCAGGCCGTCCCCGAATTTCGCTCTCGGGTATAATTCGTCCAGCCACAACTGATAGTAGTTTAATAGCATAGCTACGTCTGAGAACTCATGGCCCTTGCCCTTGATCCTCAATGTCTTTGTCAGGAAGTTTGGCTTTCTGGCATCGGCGCGTAGTTTTGGGATTCCAGGGGCCGAGAGGATACGTTGTTCATCGAGCTTCGCGATGGCCTTCCGCTTTTTAGATATTTTCACTTCGTTCTGTACACCCAAGCTGTCGTTAGGTTCAGCTTCGGCCTTTCTCTTGCTCGATCCATTGACTTCGTCATTAGGTTTGGTACGTCGAGAAGGATTGTCGTTGAAAGAATCTTCGTCATCAGTGCTATCGAAGTTCAAGACTTCGTCAACTGTTGCGGATGTAACGAGATCAGCAGCCATTTGGACCGTTGCTGTCCTCGTGGGTGGATAGAGATATAAGTTTTGCTCGACTTTGAGTGTCACTGAGACGCGTAGCATTGATTGAAGACGCGTTTCTGTCTACGTCATTTGAATTTCGCGGGTCATTCCTAATTTGACCTAGCTCCTTGGCACCAACTCCAAGCTCCGCATGCCAGAACCTCCATGTTGAATGTTGTAAAGCGACCGTGAACGAATGCGTTAAACACAGCAATGGCCGATGAGCAAAAGGTCTTCATCCCGCCGAAGCGGGTGAATACAGACTACCCGGTAAGGTCGAACTGCGCTGTCACTTGAAATCAAACTGACGACTCCCTGATCAGATCATCGACACAGACCCGTGCGTCCTTTTTGACCTCCGAGCTCCTCCTTCCTCATAGCTAACAACTTTGCCGTCTGTAGCCACTGGAGAAGAGCATTCGGATATGCCCGAGCGGAAGACTGGACATTTGGCGCCGGTATGGCTGCCGTAGGGCCGGCCTTCATGCTCATCACCGAACGATACGCACCCTCATTTGCCGGAAAGCATGCTTTCCCAATGGCCTTCCGACTGAGCTGCGCGGTTGGTTTAATAGCCGGCGCCGGACTCGTATACCAAAGAAGTTGCTGTATGTGTTATCTACAAGAAGGCCCACAAAGATGGCACAGGACTCGCCACTAACCACCACTCGGTTGACAGTGAGATTTTACGGCTGGACAGAAAACGAACGAGAAGTCAAGATGGATATGCGGGAGATGGTGGATAAAGTGAAAAAAGGCGAACCTCTTTACGGCAAATCAGACCTTACGCCATACATGCAAGGTGTCGCAGCACGAAACAGCAGATATTCGGCAGTGATGCTGAACATCGTGCCGTGGGCCAACTTCGTCAACCATAACCAGGTGAGTGTTTCCATCCGATACCACACCATCGACCCGCTGATGAGCTGTACTGTAGCACGGCGCAGATACTGCCAAATACTATCAACAAGCAGAACGAGAATTGGAGGCTGAGAGGTTAAAGGGAGGCAAGTAGACTTGTGCCTGAAGATGGAATTGAGATCCCCGGCCAAAAACTAGTGGAAAAGACCACATTCTGCATTATTGTAAATAAAAATGGCGAACAAAGAAAGCTCAAATGTTTCATGAGCGACTGCAATCAAGGCCCGAGCGAGACTAACTTAGTCCCCTGCGCACCCATTTTTCTTCCCGTTCTACTTTGTTATTGAGCAGGCACCTCAACGCTATGGGATGCAGGATACCTCATATGAAGACCGAAAGCCGGAATATTGCATACTAGCACTGCTTCCTCCCGATTGCAGCGCACTTCACTTTCCCAGTAAAGCGGAGGTGAAGGTGAACAGATTGAATTCTTGAACCCTGCCAGATCGACTTCTGAAAAACCTTCACCAACTTTTGCGACCACCTCCAGAGCCGTTGATCTGCCTGCTTAGCCGATTATCATTTCACACAGCTGTCTCACCGCGCTGACCTTCAGAGAGCAGTCTAGGTGCAGGTGTCAAGATGCGCGCCGATATTGGAAACAGCAAGTGGGCTAATGTCGACGTCAGCTACACCTCCGACATTTGGCAAGAGCGTAAGCATTCTCTCTCTTTGAAATTTTTCTTCCTAATATAATCCTCGATCTACAGACCTCAAGGCTAGTGATGTCTTCATCAATCCCACAGTCGCTACGGGTCAAGGCACACGACTCCTCATAGTCACCACTGAAGAATCCCTTGCCGATCTAGGTGCTTCCCTCTGCGAACTCATGGACGAAGGAAAGAGCGCCACACATGACCACCTTTACGTTCACTACACCTCCATGCTCGAACTCAAGAGATTGAGCCACGAGCGAGGATCTATCTCCGACGAGGACGAAGAAGTGCGGCTCGAGATCCGCACGAAGGTTCAGCAATTCGAGCTCCAGAGACTCCGCTACGTTGCTGCTAAAGCGCTGACAGATCAACTCCACGGCACATTCTCACAATTGGAAAAAGTCGCTCGAAGCCTTCTTACCACTCAGGAGGAGCTCGGTGATGAACTCACTCGCACTCGCTCGGGCATCGCCAAACTCACCATTAACATTAAATGCGTGGACTCCATCTGGCGAGACATCATCGCTTTGTATGACAAACTCAAAGAGGTGAAGGATGGCATTGCTGATGCGAAGACGAAGCTGCCAGGGATTGAGGGCCATGTCAGAACAGAGATTTTGGAAATGCCGGATGGAAATAGAAATCAGGAACCGCAGCAGATTCTTATCATCGATCCTAACCCGCCCACTACCAATGAAGAGAATGTTTCTAGCATGCTCAATAGGATCGAAGAAATTGATGACGCGGACGGGACTGAGAGCGCAGATGCGACTCTTCCTCCATCCTCTACAGAACCGACCATCCTCGAAGATTTGGACGACGAATGCGATCTCGAAACGGCTTCACAAGACCCTGAAGCAAGCTCTGCAACGGATGAAACCATGCTCAAGATGATGGGTCTTACCATTGACAGCGATGACCCGGTAGACAGCGACCATGTCATCACCGATGACAAAGGCAAGGCGAAAGAGCAACAAGCTTAGAAAGAACAGGTCCCAAACAAAGAAATGGTGAAAAGTTATGAAATCGATTTGCACATGAATCTGCAGTCCTGAATATGATCCTGAAATGATCGCTGAAGTACACATCATCCTGTTATTCCGCCAGCCATTGTAGGCAGTCAACAGAGAATGTCGTTGGCGACCGAGATGAACAGCGCGCGGACGTCCTGGACAACAGATTAATCTAAAACAGACATCGACCACCATCACAACAAGGGCCGTTTGAATTAGAACAATGAGCCTCATACAAGCAGATAGCAAGCAAGCACGCAAACAAGAAAGCACTCCCACTTCCCCCTTCCTCTTTCCCCACTCCTCCACTCTCTCACTTTCAAGATCATCTCACTCCTTCTTCCCCTCCCCCTTATAATCATAAACCACCCTCGTCCGTTGTGTCTTCCCCTCATTCCAAACCACCACTCGCCTCGTATATCTCCTCTGACCCACCACCGTCTCGAAGCCCCAGACCTGCTCGGCCTTCCAGCCCGCGCCGCTGACATTCTCCGCAAACGTCTGCACATGAACCTCCTCGTCCAAGAAACTTGACTCTGTCTTCCCGTCCGCGAGCTTCTCGCCTCGTAGGAACGCCGCGTCGTCGGCGGACCCGGGCCCGGCCATGTCGAAGCCACCACCGCCGAGTTTGACCAGCCGCGACTTGTGTCGGCATTTACCGTAGATTTTGTCGTCGTGCTCGGCGATTTCCCAGTTCATGGTACGGGATTCTTTCGTGCTGGAGAGGCCGGCGACGACGGTAGTGACGTCGATGTGCTGGAGTGAGTCTTGGGTGTAGGACTTGACGGTGAGCTGGTCTTTTGGTTAGAGGCTGTTGTATCGGAGCAAGGGGGTCAAAACTTCTATTTCGAAATACTTACCACAACGCTGGCGATCTCGATGGTCTTCCGCACGAGCCATGCGAGGCCCTGCAGTTCGCACATGGCGTCGACGCCTTCAGAGAGGGATTTGTTCTACCGCCACAGCAGAGCAGGTTTGTTAGGGCTTTTGTGCTCGATATTGTTCAATCGCATCATGCCTGGGGCAGGTACACTCACCATGGCAAACTTACCAGACAGATTGGAGCACGTTACCTCCGGTGGTGCAGCCATTGTCAATCAATTCCAAGGTGGTCTTCGATGTTCAGTATTTGCATAGGGGTTCAAAAACACAGCTTCCTGCCTTCTTCGTCCTCTGATCGGAAAGAAATCGTGACGTTCAGTGCATTTTATACACGCATCTGCAGCGGCCATCGCCACCGGTCCAAAATCCGTCGTAACTGGCAAGTAATCGAACAGTTCCCTAAATGAGTGTAGCATCATACTTGGATCACCTACTATGTTTGTTGCTTCCCGAAGCGCATGTGGTGCTGTGTAGTTTTCAGCCAGCCTCCAACTTCAGAGGCGTTTATCTTGATTGGGCGGGCCGTTCTAGATAGCCCTCCAGCTGAAGTTCTGCGGAGCAATCGTTTGCTGCACCAATCAACAGAGAATCATCATGTACATGCGGCACACGTTGGATGAGGACCAAACTGCGGGAATGGAACAGTTTCGTGACAATAGACAAAGATGAAATGCGCTCAACGCCAGCCGCGGGAGCCATTGCGCACGGGATATACACACGATCAAGTGTAGCAGAGTGTAGCAGAATCCAGCATCGTATTTATTACGCCTGCTTAATTTTCTCAAACTAGGAAGAACAGCCTGGCATCTGCTCCAACCAGGATGTATAACTGAAAGTGGATCCTATTCAACAACATGCTTGCTTCCTTATACTATGAACGCGGTCCATACACCATTTGCTCGCTTCCGATAGCAACCGCCATCTCAGCACATATCTTGGAGAAACAAAACACATTGAAACGGGGCTCCCAATACGCACCGACGTTCTAGTACAAGAGATCGCCATTGTTGGCGAGACTCGCTTGCGGATGGAACCCATGCTGCGGCGCACTCTGGCTGACAATGTACGGATTGCCCACGCCGACGCCTCCAGTCGGGCTCGTCAAGATATCGCCTGCACTATTATCGCTCAAGGTCAAAGTTTTGAAATACTCGTCTGCGGCCTCGATGGCGGCTTGGTGGTTCTGCACCGTCGTGCCGCCCGGAGACATGAGTGCAGTGTTTAAGGACAGTGGGTGTGCGAGGTCCATTCCCGTGAGTTGGCGACTCAAATCTTCTCTCTTCTTCTGAAGCGCCGGTGAATCTGGGAGGCGACGTGTTCGTGCGGATCGGAAGACTTGTTGTACCGGCTTCAGGTAGATTGTGGCTAGGGTGCCGATGCCCAGGCACAATTCTTCCAGGGTAGTAGGGTCCAATTTCTCGCTCTCCGCAGTGATTGGGGGCTTGTTTCCCATGACTACCTTCTTCGCTGTCGCGGGGTCTGTGGATAGCAGTCGCCAGTACATGAAGCCTCGATCTCGCAGGTCGGGATCGTCGGACTCTTCTGTACACCATTTCAGGACTTGCGGAACGATGGACGAACCCTTGGTTGGTCGGTGGAGGAACAGCTTCACGGTCGCCGTCAGGAGTGAGAGTTGTACCTCGATGGGTTCTTCTTGGAAAGTGGACAGGTAGTCCTGAAGAAGGGAGTCGGCGTTCTCGATTCGATCCGCATACTCTCCTATGATCCATATGATGGCCGCCTTGGCTTCAGGCTCGTCGAGTTCATCGATCTGACCGATGACGGTTGAGATGACTGATTCATATTGGTTGGGGTATTTTCGGAAAATGTTCTTGATGACCACTGTAGCTTCTTGAACAATGTATGGGACCTTTGCATTGACAAGTTCAAGTAATGTCTCGATGCATTGTCGTGCTGCTGGCTCGATCTTGATCGCCAATTTTCCAATTGCTCGGACAGCTTTGCGAACGAATTGGACATCGATTTCGGTGGCATATTCTTTCAGCTCGTTCAGAACAACGCCAATATTGTTCTTATTGGCCAACATGAAGATCAATTCGAGTTTCGTGACCTTTACGTAAATCGGATCGTTGTACTTGCAGAAGAAGACTCTAATGTCATTTTGCAAAACTTCGGGTCTTTGTTGGAGGATGAGGATTGCGTTCCTAAGCGCGAGGTACTGAAGCTCGGGTGGTTTTGAGAGTAAGGTGATTAGCGGCGGCGACAGCTTGCGAGCAAGCTCATCCACCTTTTTGGGATCGGAAATATAGTTCATGAGGTACATGATGACTCGGACGCAGGTGAGAACAACGGCGGAATTTGAATGTGAGAGCCGGGACGCTATCCGCTCTGCCAAGAGTAGAGCTTCTGATGAATCCGTGGGGACATAAGACACCAGCGCTTCCAATATGTAAGTCTGCGACCATTCGTTGCAGTCTGGCAGGATCGAGACAATTTTGGATGCACTTGCATAATCGATCGTTAGTTTGATGTTGTCGCTCCGTTCCCAGATATCTTGCAATGCTGACAATGCACTCGCCACGACAGTGGGATTTTCGTCCTTTAACATCCTGTTGAGCCTGTCGATTAGATCTGATCCTTCGACAAGTCGCTTGTCGTGGTCGTAGATTTTGGCAACAGTCACAGCGGCTGTTTTTCGTACGTAAGGATCTTGGTCTCCCATCAATTTCTTTAGTGGTACAACAGTCCCTTCGACGAATTCTCGAACATGCACATATGATATTGTTCTTAGTGCAAGTGCTCGAATGAGTGGGTTGGGGTCTTGCAAGTCCTAGATGAACATGAGTGAGCCAGTTCACGTAGAATAAAGGGACATTACCAACCTCCTGAAGAACTGGCAACGCACGAAGAGCAATATCGGGTTTCGTTCGAGCATAGTGCTGGAGATAAAGAAAACACCTGGATGGACATTAGCCACGGGGAGTGTAGTATTCGGCCAATGTACCATACATTTTCTTGATTTCTAAGACTGGGATTTCCATGCAAGCCACAATGTCTGGAAAAAGCGCAACCATGTCATTGTTGCTCATCGTCATATTGGCGACGATCTTTTTCAGAGCATTCTTCTTGCTGGTATGATTTTTATCTTTCTTGCCAGGGTTTGTGAGCTCTGCTCGTAGCTCGGCAACTTTGCCCTGTACATGTGTGTAAGTGATTGACTCGAACTAGCCTCAGCTGAGTGGTATGGCACGAGAACGTCCACATTTGGCCGATATAATAAGGAGAACATTAAAGTCACAAAGATAGCATGGCAGAGATTCTCACTTACCCTGGCAAAGAGTTTCGCATCTCCATGACCGGAAGACATTCTGAACTTTGTGTCTTACGGCGTGAAGAAGATGTGCAGTCTCCTGGTATTTGACTCCTGGACACGCGGACGTTTTGCTGCACTCAGCGTCTTGCGGCTTTATTTGCACATGGTCAAAGGATGAAGTATTCCAGATATGCAGATTCAAGAGCCAGTCGGGTTAAATTCAATCTTGCAATGTAAGATATCTGACGGAAGAATTACTGTCAACGCGATGCTCACGGGGTTGAGGTTGTTCCTGCCAAGCAACGCCGGAGTCTACGATCTTCCGGTCCGACGGTGCCGACTCTTCACAACCTTGACAATATACCTAGAGCCTACCAGCACCGACATCTGTGTCTCCAGCGCAGCCCATTCTCCAAAGCCAACACAACTACTTTTCCTCGATGTCGAACAATATGGTTCCTCCACCTCCCAAATGGGTCGTGGACCTGAATAATGGCGTCCCCTCCAAGCCAAAGAATGCTGCGAGCATTCCAGATCCTCCCGGCTTCTCGAGTTCGAAGGCTGTCGCAGGCAAGCAGGTTTGTTATACCACTGAGAATGCATATGTCTTGCTGCTGACTGGCAATAGAAATCGCAAGTCGCCACAAGAAAGCCTCCCACACCCGAAGAGACGGAAACATTGAAGCTGAAGAAGGCCTGGGAGATTGCTCTCGGCCCCGCGAAACAAATTCCCATGCAAGCTATTATGGGCTATATGTCTGGAAATTCGCTCCAGATATTCTCGATTATGATGGTCTTCATGCTGTAAGCCCCGCGCCTGCCATCCAAATGAGACTACGCTGACCCCGCGACAGGTTCAAAAACCCGATCCAAGCAATCACCCAGACAAACACACAATTTGCTAGATTTGAGAGCCCTGGTAACCGCACACAAATGATAGGCGTCAAGGCACTGTACATTCTCATGCAATGTCTATTACTTGGACTCGGTGTCTACAAAGTCAACAGCATGGGCCTTCTACCGACTACAAGGAGCGACTGGTTGGCATGGGAATATCAGAAACAACCTCTAGAAAGAGCATATTTTGCTTTCGGTCAATAAGCGTAAAATACACGGGTGAAGGCAATATTTCAGCACGGTCCCAGCACCTTCAAGGCGGTCATAATCTCAGCCATGTGTTCCTTGCCCTATCATACGACATCGCGCATGCTCTGTTTGCACAGCCCCAGTGACAACGCGTCAGTGAGCCGATCAATTCCACTGACCTCATTCTCAGGCCCGCGAACAGGAATTTGTTGTCCATATACGTGCCTGAATTGCGTGAATGGTTGACATGACCATCTAGAACTCAGCACCTGAGCGATTGCCTAGTTTTCACGATGGAGTATTGAACATCAAGACGAGTTTCCAAGATCAAGAGCCGATGAGGTTCTCGTTTATGAGAAGTGCACCTTTCGCGGCTGATAGCCTTCGATCGCGCCTGTGCCTTGGTTCTTCTTCAAAGTTGGAGCTTGAGCAGTGCCGTCACTTGACCTCTCAACGAGATCAACAGAGCCACCATCGGCTTTGACATTCAGCTCTCCACGCTCGAGAGCCAGAGCCTTCATTTTCTCGGTGACGTCTTCATCCGCAGCTTGTGTTATTGCCAGCGCCTGTACGAGCTCAGCGACATGTATTCGAATCCGGGTTCAGAATATCAAGGACCTACCTGAAGAGAATCAGCAAGACTATCGGGTCTAACCTCATCCAACAATTTGATATCAACATCACGGACCACTCGAAGCCATGCGGGCTCTAAGCCAAGTTGAGCTCGGACAAATGCGGTTCTCTCCTGGCATGATTGCGAGCACCACTTCTCCAATTCGGCTTTATTGACCAACTTGAAATCCTTGCCAGTCTTTTGATTCCATACTTTCTCGCCGCCGCGCTGGAGCTTCAGGTTTGGTTTTGGACAAAGCGCATACCCGCATCGGTTGTCTACATTTCGCTCGTAGATCAAATCATCCAGGTCAGCAGGTTGAAAAAGACTCAGGCAGTGCTTCAATAGGGTCGCATCTGAGGCTTGAGGTTTTGCTGGATCGGCGTCAGGTCTGGAAGGCAGGTCAAATGCCTCAATAACCAGGTCCGCTACGCGAGCTTTCAATTTCTTCCTGTCTTCGATGTCCCTCGCTTGGCGCAAGGCAGTGGCTCGAATGCGATCCTCGTCAGTGGTATTGGAGATTCCCGTAGCCATATCGTGCCATGACCTGGTTAAAGCATGCACGAGTCGTAATGGTTGCAATTGGCCTGAATATAGGCGTGTGTAATGAAAGATGAAACAACGGCAAATTTCTGAGACTAAGGCAGCCTGGGATGATTAAGTAACCAACATGAGGCTAAAAGTACCAAATGCCACCCAAACTGCCAATGCCCCACGTTGTTACTCTTACTCTGCGTACTCTGGTCGGGCATACAATCCCTTCTTTTCATTAGCTCCTGAATGCCTCTTCCCTTACAGATCTCCTAAGTCAGCTGTTCAGGTGATCAGGCAGTCTCACCATCAAACGATTCTGACCTTGGCACCGAACATTGGGCGAAGGTGGCGCGGCCGCTGCGTCACCGTCCTTAGAAAGTAAGATCGTTGCACCTTCGGTTTTCCGCACCAACTCGCCATAACTTGCAGCTCTATCTACTCAGCTGCAAGCCAAAATGCCTGCCGTCCCCTTCAAAGTAAAGGCAATTTACGAATACAGGTCAGAGGAGCCCGACGACCTCAACTTCGACAATGGCCAAATAATCACCGTTACCGACGACGACGATGCGGACTGGTACACTGGAGAGTATCTGAACCCTGGCGGCGAGAAGCTCGAAGGTATATTCCCAAGGAACTTTGTCGAAAAATACGAGCCGGCCATTCCCTCGCGACCCGTGCGTGCACCGAAGCGTGCTCCTGCAGCAGAGCCCCCCGACCAGATCACAGAGCCTCCGCCTCCGCAGGCAATACCTCCAGCCACCGGCCCCCCAGAAACCGTGCAAGATGAAGAGAGGGAACATGCGAGAGCGCCTGTGGAGTCCACATTAGCAGAGCCTGAGCCTGCTCCGCCAGCTCCCAAACCACAGCCAGCTGCCCCCGTTGTGCCTGTTTCGGCACCAGCTCCTACACCATCGACAGCAACTACAAAAGCTCCTCCTCCTGTGGCAGAGAAGCCCACCACAAGCTCGTTTAAAGACCGCATTGCGGCGTTCAACAAACCTGCTGCAGCTCCGATCACTCCCTACAAGCCAGGAGGTGGTCCAGGCACTGGCTTCATCAAGAAGCCGTTCGTTGCCCCCCCACCTAGTAGAAACGCCTACGTTCCACCACCTCGTGAGCCTCCTATTCAAAGACCTTATCAACGTGAGGAAGAATCAGCCTCACATGAACCTGAGCCTCGGAAATCGTTGGAAGCGCCAGTTGCGCAACCAGAGGCAGACGCGGAAGATCAGCCAAAACCGCAAAGTCTCAAAGAGAGGATAGCACTATTGCAGAAACAGCAATTAGAACAAGCTGCACGAAATGCTGAAAAGAAGGAGAAGCCGAAGAAACCACCCAAAAAGAAAATCGAGCCGACAGAATCTGGGGAACAGGCGCCACCAGCTGCTCCCGCGTTGACCAGATTAGACTCCAATGAGACGGTGGGCCGTTCCTCAACTGAGTTGGCGGAAGGTAGCCAGGAGCCTGCTCCTCTTCCGCGCCGCACGACGGGCCTAGGGACGCCGCAGCCACAGCCATCCCGAGAGCTTGTTAGTGATACCAATGATGCCGATGATTCCGGAGCCGCGGACGAAGAAGACGTCCAAGAAACATCAACAGAGGAAGAGCGACCCAAGTCCAAGGGAGCCGATATACCAATCTCCGGATCCGCTCCAAAGACATCGGCAGAGGGCCCTGCTCAAGCCGATGGCGAAGACGAGGAAGAAGACGAGGAAGAAGATACAGATGAAGACCCGGAAGTCCGGAGAAGACGGGAGTTAAGAGAGAGAATGGCTAAAATGAGTGGAGGCATGGGCATGATGGGGATGTTCGGGCCACCAGGTGGTGTAGGCCTTCCGGGGGCTGGTAGAAAGCCCAAGCCATCATCAGATGCGTCTCGACAGACCTCAGAGAGCCACGCTCAGGATGAGCCGCAGGAACGAGCGGCCCCTGTCCGCATCATGGCTCTGCCTGGAATGTCTCAGCAAGCCCCTAAACGTCCTGAAGAACCAGTGGCTTCTCCAGAGAATGATGAAGAGGAAACCGCGCGACCTACGCCCCAAGCCTCTGCTATCCAAGCGGAAAACGATGATTATATCTCCCAGCCAATACAACGACGCTCGACAGACCGACCGGCTCCTCCAGCACCGCAAGGTATGTTTCAATCAGGCTGGGAGATATTGAATGCGTAATAACCACTCACAGATCGAGCTGCTCCTCCCACACCCCTTCGTGACACAAGAGCTGCTCCTCCACCTCCGCCTTCAGGCCCACGTGGAGCTCCTCCCGTGCCTCAATCCCCAACCTGTACGTAAGGTCCGTTACTTTAGGGATAATGCTGATATTATTAGCTCGAACGGTGCCTCCGCCTCCAGCGACATTGCCTCAGGCGGCTCCAGAGACGTCTGGCTACGAAGAAAGTGAGGAACCTATGGAGCCTGATGAGGATGATGACGAAACTCCAGAAGTTGTCGCTAGTCCTCCAGCTATCCCACCAATGCTACCCACTAGATTACCAGAAACATCAAAGCTAGACACTACCGGAGATGTGGTATCGCCTGCTAGCGAAAAACGGGCATCCAGGATTCCACCTCCGATCCCAAACAGTCCTGCTTCGCCTATTACCAGAGCTCCTCCTCCACCACCACCTGGTGCTCCTCCTAGTCGTCGTTCAACTACTGAATCGGCTGCATTCCGCGCGATTCACTCTCCTAAGCCTAATATGGACGATGAGGACGAAGTCACTGAGTATGATGGCGACTATGACACTGACATTGCTTCCAGTGCAAAGCACAAGGATGCATTGAAAGCGCATAACCGAGACTCAAGCCTCGACGAAGGGGTGCTCACCGACGACGTGAAATCTCCAAAGAGCCCACCAATGCGGGTAGCACCTCCCCTACCAACGGCCAATGCCCCTCAAGGTATACCGCCACCTCCTCCTTCGACCACAACACCTAAAACAAGGAAATCGATGGATGTACCCCGAGCTGCTCCGCCACCAGTGCCTCCTCCGAAGATGACTGAAGATGATGAGTACGACCCACATCGCTACTCTGCTCCTCAGCACCTCCCACCGATGCCGCCCGGTCGCGCGCCCTATTCCGTGACACTTCAGTCCCCTCGAGAAGAGGTAGAGGAGCCTGATTTGTACACTGCAACGCCTCCCGTGAGCATGGCTCCACCTCTACCAACAGAAAGGCCCGCACCTCCACCACCAATTGAGCCAACTGACTATTTTTCACCTTCCACTCTGGCTCCTCCACCTACTGGCTCTCCAGAGCCTCCGACTGATCTCAAACGATCAGGTACCATGTCGCGCCGATCCATGGATCATTCTCGAGGTAGCGAACAAGGTTTCATCGCATCGGATATTGACCTTGGGAAAGGGTCTCAATGGTGGACACAGAATAACGTGCCACCACCGTCGTTGCAAGGCAGACCTGATGTTTTGTACGAAATGGAAACGACTTATTCTACTAAACGTGGAGGTCGCTCTACCGTTTCCAAGGATGTCTATGTGATCTACATGGACTACTCCCAGACCACTATCAACGCTAGCTACGACGCTACAGATCCTTCCCACGTAACACTGGAACAAAATCACGAGCGACCGCCTCCAGCACCGCGGCGTGATCAGCTCGAGGATGCGTCGACACAATTCGGCTCCCAAATGGCCAAAGTCGCTAATGGCCTGGCCGGTACGACTGTCGGCGACGGGTCTGCAAGAAACTTTGTCCTAGAATTGCTCAAGCCCCATAAAGATGCCCTTCGACCCATTGGGACACGAGCATATGGAGCTCTCGTATACGCCAACTTAGGCAACGCCTCCACTCAACAGTTCGATGAAATCCGTGGTGGGGATATTGTCACGTTTCGCAACGCTAAATTCTCTGGCCACAAAGGCAGTCTTCATCAAAAGTACGCCTTCGATGTGGGTAAGCCGGAACATGTGGCGGTGGTGATCGACTGGGATGGGACAAAGAAGAAGATTCGCGCGTGGGAACAAGGTAGGGATCTGGAAAAGGGAAAGAAGCCAAAGGTTAGAGAGGAGAGCTTCAAGGTTGGAGATCTAAAGAGTGGTGAGGTGATGGTGTGGAGGGTGATGCCTAGAACGTGGGTGGGTTGGGATGCTGTCAAGTCCTAGATGGACGTTGCTACAGTAGATGGAGAATGGTCTACTAGTATTCCTTCCTCCTATCCTGACGAGGGTCTTTGGGCGAGGTTTATAAGACGTCTGCGAGAGTGTGTGCCGTAAACCGTTCGTACTTGCTGTGGGCCGAAGTTGGAATTTTTTCACCATAAAAGGATAAAAATTATATCATCATATCCCGGCTCTCAAGATATCCCCACAGAGATAATTATGGTAGATCTGTCTTCAGAGTGAAGCAAGATGAGGTTCAAAGTTGGCTATTCGTGCTACTTTAGTGGCTGCCCTCCCTGCCCGTACGAGCCTCGGCCGAACTTTATTCCTGCCGAGCTCGGCGCCATTCACTGGCAAGTCGATATCGTTCCAGTTGCATCTGCTGCCCGCTGACTTTGTTTGCGATCGACCTGTCTGGACATAATTTCTGACGCTCTCTCCTATAAACCCGGAAGTCCTTGTTCCCTATCTACAGAAAAGTATAGCCTCGTCCCAATCTCCAGGCCAGTTCTCGATTCCGTGCTCTATCGCTCTGTCCTTTCAAACTGCCCGCAACCGACCACCCGCCACCATGTCCTCCTCCTCCATTGACGAAGATGCCACCATCTCCATCCCCAGTCTAGCCTTTGTCGCCGTGCTAGGCTATTTCATATATCGCTACTTCTTTTCCTCTTCAACATCTTCCCACTTGGCCGCCGGTGCCGACTCCTCCACATCTTCTGGCGCGCCGAGAGGAACCACGCCAGGCATCCGATTCACACCGGCGCAAGTAGATCAGATAGCGCAGATGTTCCCGCAGCTCAACCGGAGGGATATCATGTGGGATTTACATCGAAATAGAGGGAGTGTGCAGGCTACGACGGAACGAGTCCTAATGGGGAGGGGCTTAGATCCTGTAAGTGTTTTCCGTTTGATGCGTGTGGAAAGAAGAGGCAGAAGGAATTTGAGAAAAAGCAAAACGCTGATCTGGTGATGCCATGTGTGGTAGGCACCGCCCTCATTCCAACCACCGCCGTCGTTCATGACCACACCCTCCGATTCCACGGCCGCAGGCGGCACTAGCTCAACAAGTTCCGCGAAGCCGCCGCCGCAGGATCTCATCAGCCGATACAATTTACAGGCCAAGGTGAACTCGAAAGGCAAAGAGAGGGAAGAGGAGTCGCCGCCGGCAGGTTGGGCGAGCAGCAAGGATGCACGACAGATGATGCTGCAGCGGCGGCGGGACGAAATGATTCTCGCGGCACGGAGGAAGATGCAGGAGAAGGACGCGGAAAGTAACACTACCGCCACGCCTGATCCGTCCTGATGAACGCTGGGATAATCCATGCTATGTGTATGTCTTTCTCTCTTTCTTGAACTTGGCGGGCGGCGCTTCCAGTGGAGGATTCGGGTCAGTGGGGCTGGTGGTTCTCCGTGTTTGTTGCTCGTGAGCTACACTAGGCAATCGACTCAGGATGTCCTCATGTCCGTCAACGCAAGGGTATTGGTTCTTTTCTATGTCATGATCTCGTCGTTATCATCATCTTCGTCGTCATCGTCGTCGTTATACCTCTGGTTTTCCCGTTCTTCCTCCTCGCGGTCCCTTCTCTCTTGCTCTCTACTAGCATCCAGCTTCCTCAACCCGTCCACCACGCCAGTCATAAAGCTTCGTGACTCTGCTATCTCCATCGCACCGATCCCGTCAAGCCGTGTGCCTTTCCCAGTACCTAACAGGCGCTCGACCTGTTTTCGCGTCTTCGCCAGCCTCACTTCTCGTATGTCCTTCAGCAGCTGCCTGACCCGGTCCGGGTCCGGGATGTCGTCGCTCGCGGCTTCCAGCAGGATCTCGGAGAATTCGAACCAGTGGTACGGTAGCGCGTTGGGTGCGGCGGCAACGGTACAGGACTCGATGAAGGGAGGTGACGCGTAGAAGGCCTTGCCGGAGTGGTCGCTCTGGTGGCGCATAGTTGAGCCTGGAGGAGGAGGCGGCGGCGCAGGAGAAAAGGTCTCTGTAAAGTCCTTATGCGTCTCGCTTTCCAGAATGTCCGCGAGATTCTCCGTCAAGAGCCAGTTCGGCGGCATGATGTTTGCGCGGCGCTGCCGCTTGAGAAGGACGGCGAGCCAGAGGGGTAGAGTTGTTCGTTGGGGGGGAATGAGTGCGCGCGTGGAACCCTAGAGACAAGACAAGAAATAGCCACCACCATATTAGTACACACATTTCAGTGAGACCAAGAACAGAACAGGAATTTTCTCGGAGTCCAAGCAAGTATATTATTTCGCACCTCAAGTGTGGTAGAGGGTTAAGCTGCGCAGGAGGAGACTTACGCCCAGTAAGTCGAGGCGTTCGAGGCGCTGCCGCGGTATGATGGTCACCTGTTCCATCTCGCAGAGGAACGCGATTTCGGCAGGGAGAAGCCCCGGAGGGTGGGTGAACGCAGCCATTGCCGATTTTTGAGAAGGCTGTTGATGCAAAGTGCTGCTGCTCCTGGGAAAACGACGTTAAAGCAGACTTGGACTCGGAGCGGATTGAATAGAACAGGCGGGCATGCAACGGAGCCTCGCCGCGCCCGCGACACGCGCCAAGGGCTAGACAAAACTGCCCGCGCCATGCACCCCGCCGAGCCCGCTTCCGGCTTAGAATAATGCCGCCTTATGCTCACACCCTAGGCACGCGAGTCAGGGGCTATGTACTGTGTTGAGACTTACTAAACCTCTCCGCGGTTTGTACTGCCAACGGCCTAAAGGTCCGGTTTGAAAACGACTCTCAATATACTGTAGAATTGAATAGTGAGGAAAGATGTTGACAAGGACCTGTCTTCTCCAGTTGATAATCTTCCTACTTTGAATCTATTTACACTACTACTGCAACGCTTGTCGCGCGCTTCCTTTCCGCAACTTACATCACAACTTTGACTTTTGCTGTGAAGGCGGAGCCATGTCGAGCCACGAGAAGTCCTGCTATGCGTTAGCACTCTAACAGTTCAAAGCAATATCCAGGATGAAGCACTTACCATTACCAAATCAGCTTGTGGGTCAATGAGGACATTAACCACCACAGGCACTCGGGCTTCGAACCCCTTCTTGGTAGCGTCTCTCAGCTCCTCGGGCGTGCGTGCCACAATACCGATCCCTCCGGCCATCTCAGCAATCTTCTGGTAGTCTGTTTGGTATCCGAGAGACCACGCCGTGAGGCCTTTTCCATCCATTGTTGTGCCGGCGACAGTATTTTTCCGGCGCTCATCCCACTTTTCGACGGAATCTGTGTCTCCTCGATATAGACCACTATTGTTCATCACGAATATCAGGACGTCCATCTGGAATCGAGCCATGGTTTCCACTTCCATGGCCGAAAACCCGAAAGCGCTGTCACCTTCAATGGCCACAATCTTCTTACGGTTCTTGCTTCCAGTCAGGCCTTCGGGCTGCGGAAAGTTGTATGCTGCGTGGGCTGCGATCGCGTAGCCCATTCCGACACCCATGGTGGCATAAGTGCCGGCGTCTAAGCGTGCCCGAGGATGCTCCATCGTGAACACCGACCGAGAGATATCCATCGCATTTGCACCTTCCGAAATGTAGACGATATCGCCGTCTGCAGGATCTGACAGGTTGTTCAAGGTGTCCTTGATTACAGCGAACGCCTTTTCAAACGGCATTGGAACCTTCTTGCTTGTGGCCTTTTTCTTCGCTCGATCTTCGTTCCGGGACTTGGCTGCTTGAAGTTTCCTGTAGAAAGGAGAAGCATTTTGCGGCCATCGCCAGTCTCCGAATTTCGAGACTAGCTGGTCGACGACTAATCCAACATCGCCGACAACGCTCATTTCCGGATCGCCTCCATTTTTGCCGAGCTCCTCGCCAACAATATCGACTTGAATGATTTTCGCCGTCGGATTCCACTTGGGAGCCAACCCGAAAGACAGAATCCAATTGAGCTTGGCACCAAGGACCAGGACTACATCGGCCTCCTTTAAAGCTGTTGATCTTGCAGCTGAGACATTTTGCGGGCTTGAATCCGGTACAACGCCTTTGCCCATGGGTGTGGGAACGAACGGAAGACCGGTACTATGCAATCAATCAATCAGACATCAGCTCGTCTATATAGGGATGATGATGTGAAGGAACAGCATCGGAGTCTCACCGTTGGATCAGAGTCTGGATTTGTCGCTCAGCTCGAGCAAATGCTGCTCCCTTACCAATTACAACCAAGGGTGACTTTGCATTCTTGAAAGCATCGACAATATCTCGAACTTTACTTTCAGGCGCGGTTGATTTGGGGGGCTCAGAGATACGTAGCAGTATTTCCCTCTTGAGATCATAAGTCCCCAGAATCAAGTCTGCGGGCAAGTCAACATATGTCGGCCCAGGTCGGCCGAACATGGCTGTGCGGTAGGCGTCCCTTATGAATTGAGGAATCATGTGAGGATATGGAGGTCTTTGAGCCAGTTTCGCGTGAGGAGCTACATAAGAGACCTGGTCGACTTCTTGGAACGCCATTTTCCCGGTGTTGTGTGTTTCACTGGCGCCCGCGAGGACCAACAGCGGCCACGAGTTGGCGGTCGCATGCGGTATCTGATCTCCATACGTCAGCTTTTCGTGATCTCCTCATCAAAACATGACAGAAACAGTAAGGACGGTGTGTACATACACCCGCCATAACGTGGAAGACACCTGGCCCGCCCACACTGAGGCATACTCCAGGTCTCCCGGTCAAATAACCATATGCTGTCGCAGCATAAACGGCTGCTTGTTCATTGCGAAAGCTTATGAAACGGATGCCCAAGTATAGTCCCTCTTGAGCAATATCGGTCACTGGAAGACCAGGAAGACCAAAGATGACCTTTACACCCAAGTCGTGAAGCGCCTGAGCGATCAACTTCGCACCATAGACCATGTTGTCAATACTCCAAGAAGGTTTAGAATACTGCAAAAAGACCTCTTGCCATCCGTTAGGAATATAAACTACGTGCCTTACTTATTGGTACAGTTGGAGCCTCGGATGATGTCCTAGTTGCTCGTGACCTTGAGATTGAGGTGCACTCCATTCGAGAGTGCGGAGATTCAAGTCGGGGTTGAGGAGAAAGCCCGCGGATGAAGAGCGAAGTCCGGGGGAACAAGGCAAAGGACAAAAGGAGCGTGTGACTCGAGACGAGGAGGAGAGTTCAATACTAGAATTGAGAAGAGTGGGCTCGAGACGGAGCTTAAAGTTCGATGCTAGGATTAAGGAGAGTGGGCATTGCGGAATTATAGGTACCTAGGTATACATCTTCCTAGCGCCCTCCACATATGCAGGGTCCTCCCCGCGTTTTGGGACGCTCCGAGTGACGGCATGAGCAGGACTTCGCAATCCCGAGATGTCCTTAGTCTCGAATCGCCGTGATTGACACACGAAAAGCTCGTGGCGATCAGGTAAGGATTGAGGAGTCTCCGCATCACCGAAGATGTCATGCCACCGACGTAGAACTCATGCCACTGGCCTAGAGCCATGCATTTGGAAGAGCTCGCCTCAAATCGTGCAAGGGATCTTCGATGAATAGTACAAAATCCATGCTTGAATTGAAAGCAGCTGTTTGAAGCCTGTACAACTGCTCCATATTCACTATTGCCAGATTACGCCCCTTGCGTCTAATACTTCGAAGGTAACAATGGCGGATACGTATGACTTTGTGGTCGTTGGGTATGGCAGGCACACACCTACGCGAGAGAATGAAAACTAATTTGCGAACACAGAGGCGGCACCGCTGGCCCCGTCATTGCCAGCCGCCTGTCGGAGGATCCAAATGTCAAAATCCTTATGCTTGAGGCCGGCATGGACAGTACCAACGTGGATAACGTGGACATGGCAGGCGCGTGAGTATTTTCCAGTGCTATATCTCACGGGGTCATTATACTGACATTGCGCAGCTGGACTCAAAACCACAAAGGTGAAACCGACTGGAATCTTTACACACCCCCGCAATCTGGACTGAACGGCCGGGAAATCCATGTTCCCCGAGGAAGATTCTTGGGAGGCAGCGCCGCTTGTAACGGCACGATCTGTGTCCGTGGAGTAGAACAGGATTACGATGATTGGGGCTTCCCAGAATGGAGTGGCAAGGAAATGTTTAGAGCTATGAGAAAGGTATGTCTACTTTTGGAGGGACTTGGTCTCCTTATGCAGTATACGATCCGCGGATTTAACATGCGAGTTGACAGGCCGAAACCTTCCATGGATCAGATTGGTTTCCTGCAAACAAGGCTGCTCATGGATACGATGGTCCCTTGCACATTGAAGCTTCCCCATGTGGGCCTCTGGGAGAGCTGATGCTGGAATCTTATCAGTCGAAAGGACTCAAATACACTCCTGACATGTTTAGCACTGGAGAAACATCCAGCGGATGTGGCCATACTTTGAGAACAACTTGGCAAGGCTACCGAACCACGGCCATGGGCTACCTGGACGCAGATCACAAAAGGTCAAACGTTACTATCAAATGTCACGCTACTGTCGACAAGGTCATCATTGAAAAAGGATCCGACGGTACTCTTCAAGCTAAAGGCGTTGAGTGGGAGGACGACAACGGCAACAGATTCAAAGCCTTCGCTCGCAAAGAAGTCATCTTGACCGCCGGAACTTACTGCAGCCCGGCCATACTGATGCGCTCTGGTATTGGGCCCAAACCCGAATTGGAAGAGCTCAACATACCTTGTAAGGTTGACCTCCCAGGTGTTGGCAAGAACCTACAGGATCATCTGCTCGTCTTCACATATTACGAACTAAATCAGCCTGGGTTGACCGATGATGAACGAGTCAACCACGACCCTCATGCCTACGAAAATGGTCTCAAGGAATGGAAAGAAAGCAAGACTGGCTGGCTGGCTCAATTTCCCTTTGGTTCTTTTGCCTTCGCCCGCCTGGACGACCGTCTACAGTCCGAGAGCAAGGAATGGCAGAAATTCCCGCGCAACCAGGGCCGAGACCCTATGGATTTGACTCCTTCGCAGCCCAGTTTGGAGTTTTTCCACACAGTATGCTACGGAGGCCCACCACAATACACAGACTTCCCCAAGGAAGGCCAATACGCTTTTGCAATGTGCTGCTTCCTATGTGGCGCACAATCCCGGGGATATGTCAAGCTCAAGAGTGCTAAATGTCGCGAGGCCCCCATCGTCGACCACAAGTACATGTCAGACAGGCGTGATCTGTTGATGATGGCTGAAGGATGTCGATTCGCCAACGAGATTGTCACAACGGGTGCAGGCACCAAGGACAAGATCAAGGGCTCGTGGCCACCCGGTGCAACCCACCATTTGAACGTCACTAACGAAGACTGGCACTCACACGTGCAGAAGTACGCTTCGACGTCGTATCACGGCGTTGGTACTTGCAAAATGGGCAAAGCCGACGATAAAATGTCAGTAGTTGATTCCAAGCTCCATGTGAGAGGTGTAAAGGGCTTGCGCGTAGCCGACTGCAGCGTAATGCCGTGGGTTCACAGTGGTCACACCCAGATGCCGGCGTTTGGAATTGGTGAGATAGCTGCAGAGATTATTCAGGAGGCGAGTAGAGCGTCGGGAAACACGGTTTCTGCTCGTCTCTAGTCAGTGGTGGTAGAGGATCTATGTACAGCGATGCCTGGTGGGTTTGTCCAGGAGGGAGGAAAGTTCACGCTGGCGCCGAAGTTGGCGTCAATAACAGTTCAATCCAAGTTACTCACAAGCATACATCATATTTTTTCGTCACCTCGAAATTCTAATATGGACATTGATCGTCGGGCCTACTTCGATGACTCACTCATTAAGTCGATTGCACCTTCTCAATCTTAAAAGATCTATTATCTAGAGCTTAAAGACGTAATTGTCGACGTTTTCCCGACACGAGATACAAATCAAAGCCTCGACAAAGCTGCTATATCACCACCAACGCGCCGAAATTGAGTCCAAGCGCCTGCCTTGCTATATTCCACCCCGACTGCCCTCACTGCTTCAATATCCTCCTGAGAGATCTCCTTCGTCTCTGTTGCTGGGTTGTAGCCAAGTCGGTGCTTCCCGTCCTGCTTGTACTCTACATCCTTCCATTCTGGTATAGGCTGTCCATCGGCGCGGGTCAGCTCAAAAATTTGCATCTTCCTCCCTATGTAGTAGAATCTTCCTTTCTTTCCAGCTATTCCTCGAATATGCGACCATCCCCTCAGTGCCCAAACTGATCTTCATGTTAGTAGAGATCAAGAATCGACCAAAAAGATGCTTACCTATCTGACAAACGTCGGAGAGCTTTTCCCTGGCCCGTCGATCGACTTTTGATCGCGAGGCATCTGACTCGGCGAGCAAAGCTGAAGAGTCTTTCAGGTAAGGGTGGCTCCAGAGAAAAGAATTGGAGACTAGGACAAAAGCGACGGCCGAAGACTAGATTAATTAAAGTATGTCAGTCACTCAGCGCAACAGCGCACCTCCGTAAAACGCGTTTTGTGTTACATACCCCTTCGACCGCAGTCATGAGAACACACTGGGTTTTTTGATCTTGAATCAAAGAGACTGACTGATCAAACTCCGATCCACTTTCGACACCCTCGGTAGGTATGTTATTTCTTTCGTCAAACGCTTTGAATATATCAGCGGTATGGTTTGACGTGCCACTTCTTGAACTTGTCACAGAGTGGGACACATCGTCGTAGGTCACACCAGCATCTAAGAGAGCCTTTGTCGCAGCAGAGACCAGTGACGGTACAGTGTCTTTCTCACGAGAGCTTATGGGCGAGAGGCCAACCCCAGAAACGTAAGCCTTGGATCGAGGAGGCATCGAGGACGAAGCCATGCTGTATAGTTACACTGATCTCGCTTGAGTCTATTCCGTCATCTTAATATGTAACGCGAGAAGCATTGGAAATGTATCGCAGCAATGTGTCTTTGAATGTCTCCCTAGAACGTTGGGCGATCCTTCCATGCTGGTGGTTGTGTCATTTCCAATGGACGTATCGCCAAGGATTGCCGATGACTGCCACCGTCCCCTCTCCGTCCCCTCCTTTTCTCCACCGCCCCTGTCCTCATTACGTGAGGGGTACTCCGCGCTCCGTCCTCTTACGCCTAGGTAAAATTGATGATATCTCCGTATCACCTAGCCCGAAGTCAGTTGCAGAGACTGAAAGCTTATGGCTTTTCAAATCGTGACCGGAGTATTGTTGGACTCCGAAGTTTACAGGTTCCGGCTTCGAGATCTGAGTCTCAAACCTGTACTCAAAGGCTAAGTCATCCTATTTCTTGATACCCTTCCTCTGTCAGCGGAGGCGACGACAACAACAAAGTGAACTGTCCATCAAAACAATCACTACCATGGCTACATCACAAGAGAAACCACCCTCTCTGGTGTATGGACCTCGTTCGCCAGTTCCTCTCACGCTGACATTTGGCGAGCTTCTTGAGCATCATGCTGAAGTACGACCAGAAAGCCCAGCTGCCATCTCGCACGTCCAGGGCTGCACTATATCTTTCCGGCAGTTACGGGATAGAAGTCTCAAATTGGCGAAAGCGATGGCAGCGGCAGGAATCAGGAAGGGAGACCTCACCGGCATTGTATCAGGAACTCGATATGAATATCTTGAAGTGAGACATTTGGAAATCTTTAACTACAATCATCGGTTACTGATTATGAAAGATCTTCTTCGCATGTGCCAGACTAGGCGCTGCACTGACTCTATTCAACTATGCGTATACCGACTCTGAAATGCTTGCGCTGCTCAAGGCGATCAGTGAGTGTGCTACACCCCTCGTTCGTGAATGATTGAAAAGTTAGGAGACTGAACTTTCATATGTAGAACCCAAGATGCTTTTCTTACCTGCTGGATTTGCCCGCTATGATTACAACAAGGTCATACGAGAGGCACAAGCTTCAGTACCCCAGCTGAAAGATATTATCATCCTGGCAGATATCTTTGGAAAGCACCATTTAGCTGCGAAGACGCGTCGATGTCAAGACTATGAGCCTTTCTTGGAATCACAAGCTCACTCATCCTGGACATCTGACTCAAGCATCTCGCCCCACGACATGGTGAACGTTCAGTTCACGTCTGGGAGTACTGGGTTACCGAAGTCGGTTGCCTTATCCCATTACAATATCATGAACTGTGGTCGAAATATTTGGTTGCAGACTCGAATGACGAGCGAAGACAGAATATGCTGTCCAGTGCCACTGTTCCATAGCTTTGGGATGATTGTTGGTAAGTCTAAATGACGCTGGCTCTGCTGTTCAGCCGAAAATCCCATTTCTAATACAGTCCGAGTTTGAACAGCCATAAGCACATGCGCAGTCGCAGGATCCTCGCTCGTCTTCCCTTCTGAACTCTACGATGCTGGAGCTGCGTTAGACTGTATTGAACAGTACCAATGCACCGCACTTTACGGTGTAACAACAATGTTCATCACAGAGATGGCACACAAAAACTTCGCCAGGACTGACAAATCGTCTCTCAAGTACGCATTGAAAGCCGAATCCAGAGATTCCATTGCCCGACTAATATGCATATGATCCTAGATTCGGCATCGTGGCGGGCTCTGCGATGCCCCCTGAATTTCTGCGGCGTGTAATGAAAGAATTCTCCATCCCTCGAATCTACTCCTGCTGGGGGATGACCGAGCTCTCTTCTTTCGTGACCATGATGCACGAAACTGATCCTTGGGATAAGCGCATCCACACTACTGGCCGCTTATTCCCGCACTTTATCCTGAAGATTGTGAAACCCAATTCTGGTGAAATAGTGCCGTGGGGTGAGAAAGGGGAAGTTGTCGTTAGTGGGTACGGCCAAATGAGTGCATATCTCGGAAACAAAGAGAAAACGGATGAGGCGCTACGGTATCACGCACAGGATCTTGAGGAGGGAGGTGTAGGTGGTTTGGAAGGACGTGGGGGACGCAAACTGAGACCCTGGATGCACACTGGAGACGAAGGAATGTTAGACGATGATGGGTATCTCGTATTCACAGGGCGTATTAAGGATTTGATCATCCGAGGAGGCGAAAATATCACACCCTTGGAGATTGAGGAGCGATTGAGCGAAATGGAAGCGATCGAACAGCCTAGTGTTGTGGGCGTGCCAGATGACAAGTATGGAGAGACTGTCGGGGCGTTCTTGGAACTAAAAGGGGCCAAGCAGCGGCCTAGCGATGAAGAAGTGAGGAAATGGGTCAGGGAGAAATTGGCACACTTCAAGGCTCCTGTCCATATCTGGTGGCTCGGTGACGAGAATGTGCCAGAGGAGTGGCCAAAGACCATGAGCGGGAAGATATCGAAGCCGGACTTGAGGAAGCTGGTCGAGAAGCTGATGTCGAAGCCTAAGGCTAGGCTGTGATAAACTTCTTGTTGGCTGTCTAGGAAAGCCTACCTCATTGCTAGAGCGTGCTAGGCGTATAGAACACGAATGGTTATATGATAAGCTTGCATTCTTAGCTTCATCCTGTAGATGGCAGTGTTTAGTCTCTAACTGCATGTCAGTACCGTTGTAGACAAACACTCCAACGTGTTTCCCAGCGTTGTAGCATGAACAAAGCTAGCGAAGCACCATCATACGTATGAGATCGGTAAATTCTGCTTCCATGTGAGAGTTCAATGCTTCCTTTCGGAGCTTACCACGAATCCTCAAACGAAACGATATGTATCTGCTCGATTCAATGAGCTGATCACCTTCTAAAGTAGGCATGTCATCAAAATGAAACGAGGCTGTTGCGAAGGTTGCCATGTCCTCAGGCTCCAGCCAAGTCCCCGACAGGAGTGTTCTAGATCCTATCGAAACCTGGAGGAATATTCCTGCCTTTCGGCGACGTGCGCTTTCGCTGGCGTTCTCGCAGAGAGTATCGAGAGTGGGCGCCGCCCAGAAGTCTAGACTCCATATTCTGTCCCCGGGGAGGAGATTTTCCCTCCGAATCAGCATAGAATACACACAGACCCTGGCTCCAGTTTCCAATTTTTTTGCCTCGCGTCATTGTTGGCAAGCTGTTTCGCTTATTGTTTAGCACACTGACTATTCAAGTCTGGCGTGGAATGACGTTGTTCCCCAACCAATGAGGTCCCCGCGATTTTCACCACAAGTCCAGGGCGTCCCCGCGCTCCATTTCTCCGCTGGTGGCGCTTCGAGTTGACCAGTTCGCTCTTGGTGATAATGAATCATACTCGACTCTCTCGAGATTCGCTTCTGATATCCTCTTGGCCGGAAAACGAATCACGCCGTAGTGCCTCCCTCGCTGACTTTCGCACACGCTGTGACCCGTCTCGCGGACCCCGCACTAGACATTTATCTATCTCTGTGGGGCAAAACTCTGTTTTACTCTCAATTTCAACGGCGTGGTCTCAGATCTACACATTTGAAAACTTTTCTTACCCAGTACCCTCATTCCGGGCCCGCCGAGAGGTTCTGACAGCATGGCCCGTCTGCTAACTCCTAGCTCTTGCGGGTTTACAGATCGCGGGGATCCCCCAGATTTCGCGAGATTGAGGGTCCGGGGACGAAAACAAGGGGGGAAGGACAAACATGTAATGTGTTTTTTTGGCTCATGAACAAACATGGCGATGCTCCAGGTTTGTCCTGAAGATTTTAATGGAAGCATATATGGTTCCCCGTCTTGCAACATCGTCGAAGTTAGGATCGTTTCTTTTCCAAAAGTTTGCCTTTGCTAGCATATCACCTTGGAAGTTCATCTTTTAATCATGCATGACGACAAGCGACCCGACGGTGAAGACCACATCGAATCCTTGGTACATGAACGCAGGCACCATGATCCTTCCTACGTTGACCATCGTGCCAACGATGATCGAGCGGAAGAGGCTAAGGGTCGCAACGCCGACAGATTCGAGAAGAAATATTGGCTCTCTGTCAACTACATCGGTACACTGTTCGCAATCGGAATGGCCTTTATGGGCGGCATTGGAGGTGAGTTTACCCATATGCGGGTGACGCGCAAGATTTGCAGATCATAAGGGTTTTGCTGAGTATTGCGGCCAGGCTATGGTCTAATAGCCCCCGTCTTGGGAGAGATTAACGCCGACATTGGTCCTTCACCCAACATCAACTGGGTTCCGTTGGTGAATCTCTGCGGTGGCGCTGTCTTCTTCCTGATGGTCGGTCAGCTGTCGGACATCTTTGGCAGACGATGGTAAGAACCAGCCTCTTTACATAACGGCTGTCATTTCACTGACTCTGTGTCGACTTCTAGGTTCTTTATCATCGGCTCAGCTATCGCTTTAGTGGGTTCGATTATTGGAGCCTTTGCTAAGGACGTCAATACTCTCATCGTTGCTCAATTGTTCATTGGTATTGCCGTGGCCTTCCAGCAGTCCTTTTTCTGGGTTGTGTCTGAGATCGTGCCCATGAAATGGAGGTACATTGCCAACTCTTACTGCTACCTCATGACAACTCCCACTAGTCCTCTGGCAGCTAGAGTCGCCTATAGCTTCCAAACCTACCCTGGGCAATGGCGCAACAGCTTCTACTTTTTGATCGCCATCAATGCAACTAGCGTCCTCTCCTGGTACTTCTTCTATCATCCGCCAACTTTCAGCATGCTGCATCGGAAGAAGCTTGCCAGAGATCTGCTTATCAACTTCGACTGGATTGGTCTGATTTTGTACAGCGGCAGTCTTTGTATATTCATCTTCGGTATGAACTGGGGCGGTGTCTTGTAAGTCTTGGGTTTGCTCTACTTTTGTTTTTTTCTACTGATATGGTTGTGTAGGTATCCTTGGAACTCGCCACAAGTCATTTCCACAATGGTCATTGGTGGCATCACCTTGTTTGGCATTTTGCCAGCTTACGAAATCTGGGTCTCCAAGCGCGGCAAAGAGCCCTATCTACCTCTACACTTGTTTACCAACATCAGATTTATGTCCGCGGCTTGGAACACCGGCATTGGCGCCTGTGTCTACTACGGTGCAGCCATCGTCTTCCCGCAAGTGGTTAACATTCTTTACTACCAGACTGGCAAGATCAGCGAGTACGACGTCGGCACCTATGCTGGTCTTCTCAACATGGCTTTCGTGTTTGCCCAGATGTGTCACGGTTTCATTGTTTGGGCCACGAGGGGACCGAAGTGGGCTATGATCTCCACTGCCATCATTGCCGCACCACTCTTAAGTGCTGCTGCGTATGATCTGGATAACAGGGCTCTGACCATCGGCCTACTCATTCCAGGCGCGTACGCCATGGGCGTTGTCGAATCTGTGTCGATCACGACATCTACCTTCCCGCTACGCTCCCAAGAAGAAATTGGCCAGGGCGGTGGCTTGAGCGGCAGTATCCGCAACTTCACCTCGGCCATCGCAGTCGCTGTGTACACTGCGACGCTGAGCAATCGCCTTCTTACGACTGTTCCGCAAAATGTCTACCCTGTGGCACGCAGACTCGGGTTACCCGAAAGCTCCCTGTCCGCTCTTGCAGCCGCTTTGAAGGGCGAAGGCCAATACTCTAGCGTGGCTGGCTTGACGCCAGCTATCTGGGAAGCGGTACAGGCACCCTATCGACTCGCGTTCAAGAACGCGGCGAGCACGGTATTCTTGGTGATCCTGGCATTCTCGGGAACCGCGATCATTCTGGCCTGCTTCACCCAAAACAACGACCCCGAGACAGAGCATTACGTTGCCGGCGGCCTTCACGGCAAGCAGGAAGAAAAGAATTATCAGCAGGAGTTCAAAACTCACCGTCGATCTGCGTCCATCTCACATGAGGATGGAAAGGTTGAGCACGACACCATTGAGCCGACAAAGGCGTAAGATCTGGTGGTGGTGTGCTCGTGTGACTGAACCCCTAGCCTTCACCTATTTCGTCTCCTTCTAGAAGGTCAGGGATCCCAAAATATCAAGTGTTTCCCTGAGCTATCGCATTCGAGCTTGGTCAAGAATCTAGATCTAGCCGTACAATCTTTGACGTAAATTGCAGAGAAAATTTTTGAATAAAATCTGTGTTATATATGTTGATAAAGTCGTAGCTCTGGTTCGATAAAGATACCTGCAGCAAGGCTTTGATGCTCGTAGCGCTATTTGCAATGATGAATTCTGTCCGCCAGCTAGGCATTTCAGGTACCCGAGACTTGGGATCTTGCGGTCTAGCAGTCTACTTGGCCTCTCCGCAGGGGATAAGCCTGTAGAGGCGATGGTGTAGGACATAGAATGACCAAGCGTGGGATCGGCATCGTATGATAAATACTCGCTGTCCAGGTGTCTGAGATCTGAGGAAGTTTTGGACCTCTCTGACTGGAGAATGTGTGTCAAGGCGCCAGTGCTAGTGTGCGAGTCATGCGACGACTATGCTTAAAAGCGGCATGGCTCACGTGAGCTCTCTCGACTTCGCGGCGCTCACTTGATAGCGAATGGAGCTCCGACACTACCACAAGATTGCGGACAAATATCGTTCCATATCCTTTACATCGTCAACTTCGCCCATCCAACCAATGTATTGATCAGGCCGAACCAGCAGCGCGCGGCCTGATCTTTTGTCCACTCCATAGTTTGAATAAGCATTCCCATGACCGTGATGATAGGTCGCGTCGTCTGCGAAGACTCGATAATAATCATACCGTCCTTCTTCCTTGGAGTAAAATGCTCTCGGAAAATCGAACAGTTCGACATGCTGACGCGAGGACACGTGGACTAGAACCGGTTCCAGTGTTGCCTCCTGTTGGAGACGACCAAGAAGCGAGTATGGCTGCGACAGAACCTCCCCAAGTCTCTCCAGGCTTGATTTCGCCGACTCTCTGGCCAAGTCCCCAGAAAATACGATTAGCCTCCAGAGACCATCCGATTTCAAGACATCTCCTAGCTGCATTGGCGTAGCATCTGCCTGACAAGCCACTTGCGATGAAGGGAATCTCATGCCAAGCTGAAGTCCTCCAAACGGCATACGAAATTCCGTATCTGGCTTATCCTTGCTATCAACTAGCACGTTGGGTCCGTATCTTACAGAAATACCGGAGGTGAAGATATTACCCTGTTCAAAAGTTCGCTTAAACTCCGCCATGGAAATGCCTGCTTCGTCTGCGATGTCTTTTGCTGGCCGGCCGGAAAACATGCGCGAAAATCGGCGGTCGAATTCGATGAGTTGTAATGCGACCTCACGTCTTTCGCTGGCATACGTGGACAAGATGGTTGGACGCGCTTTCCTTTTGATCACTGCGGCAATCTTCCAGACCAGGTTATAAGAGTCGTGCATGGAGACATTCATGCCTTGCCCTGCCTTGGGTGAATGGGTGTGCACTGCATCCCCGGCTAAGAAGACGCGGTCATATTTTGCGAATGTGTTGGCAACTCTTTGGCCAACCTATAGAACACTTCAGTCCCGACGAAATCTTTCAATTATTAAGCAATTGCGACTCACTTGGTACACGGTCCACCACTCACAGTAGTCATAGGCAATCTCATACGGGGCTATGATTCTTTTCGCTGCCGCGACAATGGCTTCGGGACTACCGTTTGACTTATCGAATCGTTCTCCGCGGGTCGGAGTGAGATCCGCAAGCTGAATATATAATCGGACGAGGTTCCGCTCCCTAGGTATAACCATGATTGTCCCCGCCGAGGCGCTGTGGATCGTGCAACGGCTGCGAATATCCGCTGCTCAAGTCAACTCGGTCAAAAAAGAGCACTGCTAGCGACGAGGGAAAGTCGAACACGGGATACTCACGGAAGTTTGTGATGGGGATGATATCCATAACGCCCCAAACAGACTCGGTTTGCGCGCCCTCCATGACAATACCTAGCTTCTCGCGGACCCACGAATGAGCCCCATCACAGCCAATCATATACTTGCACTTCACTACAGACTCTTCGTCTGACCTGTTTCCAGATTCATTGACACCATTGACTAGAGGTTCCTTACCTCTTTTCAAGGTCACTGTGACGGGAAACGCGTCTTCATTCGAAAGGAGAGATTCGTCAACCTCCATCTTCACGGGCTTGACGACCCTATGAACGGATACGTCTGAAGAGCGTTGAATAAAGTCCAAAAAGTATTGTTCAATTTTTCCTTGGTGGAGCACCGACTGCTGGAAACGACTGATGTTTGGAATTGTATCGGGAATGCGATCAGTTCTCCGGATAATACCGTTCTCATCTGGATTCTACCGCCCGTTTTACAGAATGCATCAGTCTCTTCCATATTCCTACATTCCACACATTTGACAAAAAGGGGGAAACCATGCTCACCCAAAAGCAAACCTCCTGCAGCCGGTTCGCCTCTTTATAGATCCCGTCGCCGAAGCCGAAACTGTGCAATATCTCGATAGTCCTCGACTGAAGGCCATCGGCGTGACCGTTTTCGATTTTTGTGGCTCTTTTGTCGACGACTTTAGTCTTAATACCATAAACTGCCGCCCATGCGGCGGCCATCAGCCTTAGAATAACAATCAGCCCCGACTTCATCATTGACCGGTGTAAGTATTTGGTCACTTACCCGGCTGGACCTGCGCCTACGATGAGAAGATCGATTTGTTCCACCATGGCTATTCTTACCGTGCAAAAGAATCTTTTAATGTCTCCGATAGTGATTTCTGCCGATCGAAAGCTCTCTGTTGATTCAAATACTACATCATTCACCTCGTACCTGGAAGAGTTAGAGAGGGGCTGCTTCCGAAGAGGCTCGCATTCTGCCCCGCTGGGAATCACCCCAGCTTGTTCTGCGCGGCGCCATACGAGACGCGACTTGATGATTGTGAGAACTTTGACACGGGACAGAAACGAGGCTCCGGGACCGCATGAATCATGAGGAGGAATGAAAGAACAAGAAAGGGGGCGTCAGTTGCGGCACGATTTCTCCGCAAATATGCGGGCCACTTCTTCCGCACGCGCAACAGCCAAAAATCTCTACCGACCCCATGTTAGCCGTTTACCTCGTGGAATTATAAGGTTTCGTCATCGTTCTAATGTAAGTCTGCGGTCTATTCAATTATGCATTATGACATGTTGGAAAGGCAGCGGCCTATTTGCGATTCTGCGAGAAAACTAAGCCAGGGCAGTGCTGCGGGATTCAAGTACTCATGCAAAATGTAGTGTTACTAATGCCCGCAAAGCTATCCTCAACATCCATGTTGATCACCGATGAAAGTTCAAGCAGCTTTCTGTACCACTGGTCCTTCCGTCCTCCATTATGCCTCGGCCGCCTCAACACTCATTCTCGTGTAGCTGTCTCGATCAACGCAGACCACTTTTCACCTCTCACTTTGGCACTGACAGGGAATGGTTCGCCGAGTGTAAAATGCTGGATATTTTTATCGTCAAAATGCTCTCTCTGAAGGAATTTGAATTAGCTAGGGAAGCAATTTGCATTGCACACGATAACAAAGCACATACCTGCTCGAAGTCAAAACAATAGAACAGTCTGGAAAGAGTGAGGAAAATGGATTTCTGGGCAAGTTTGTACCCGACACAAAGCCGGCGGCCACCACCAAACTGCCAGCTACCAGCGGCCAGGTCTGTCTCGTTCCCATCGAGCCATCGCTCGGGTTTGAAGCTAAGAGGGTCTTCAAAGTACTCTGGATTTTCAGAAATGCTGACGTGATTGATGAGGAAACTCGTTCCCTTCGGGAAGTAGTAACCTTCGAACTCCAGGTTCTCACTCAAGGTGTGCTCTGGACTCCACACAAAGATGCGTCTCCACCGGAGCAGCTCCTTCGCAAATGCGTTGACGTATGGGAGGTTATCTTCATCACTGAAATCAGGGAGACGCTCCGCATTGGTACCGCAGACCCGATCAAGCTCAACCCTTGCTTTGAGAAATTTCTCTGGGTTCTTGATGGCCGCCAGAATTCCAATATTGATCGCCAGCCGTGTCGTGTCGCTCCCCGCTTCCACCAGTTGCATTGTCAGGAACATTTTGTCAGTGTCACTGCCTCTGAATTTTGCTTCACCGAGAAGGACATCTCGAGCAAACGATTGAGGAGCCTCTCCTTCCAGGATTTTCTTCTTGATGGGGAAATAGTACGCAGAGTATGCATCATGTGTGAATTTGCCTATGGCTTCGTATTTTCCACGCCACCATTGAAGAAATTTGGGCAGCTGCGCAAGGCCCGGGAAGCAGTCCCACAGGTTGTATGGCGGAGCGTTGAGAAGGAAGGCAAACTGGGCCTTCGTAACGTTTGTCATCGTTTCGTCTCTGGCATCCGAAGGCTTCTCACCGAAGGTGATCCGATATATCACGGAGCTAGAATAGCGAAAGTTGTGGGCGTACCATTCTCGCGGCTGTCGCAGATAGCCGGCCAAGAGGACCACACTCTCCTCTTTCTGATATTCTGCATATTTCATCATGGCCGTCCCACTGAGCAATTGGTGCATGACTCGTCGCCGCTCAGACCATCCGTCGATGGGCAGCAGAACCGAGCGTCGACCCTGGCTTATGAGCTCGTTGACCATGGGCATCGGTGGCCGGTCATTGGTGACGCTACCTCGTTTGGCATATAGCTCGTGAGCTAGTCGGTTACTGTTCAACACAATCCACAGCTTGGAGCCTAGATGAGTTGTTACCATTTCACCATACCGAGCAATTTCGTGGGCCTGTGGCGAGAGGGGTGAGAAGAGTCAGAACTATTCATGCTGCTTTCGCAGTAAAAGGGCTTAAGTCTGGCTCACAGCTTGTTCTCCCTTGCTGTAGAGGAGCAGATTTCCCAGATATGGCAGTCCGCGGGGCCCCGGTGGCAATTTCCATTTCTTCCCCGGCGGTGCTCGGAGCTTATCAACAGGTCTGAGCAGATGGTGTATTCTGAACAGAAAAGCAAAGACCAAGACTGACGCTGTTATCACAACAATCTGTGTTGTCGAAGTCTGAGCCCAAATCTGAGCTGCTTCTGAAAGAAAGTAATTGAAGTTCGATAGCATATTGGAGTTGTATCTTGTCGCCCCTTCACATTTGGGAATTTACACAAGGTGCTAGAGCCTTTGACATTGTGAGATAACTGGCTATATCAAACCTCCGAACACAGTCTTGCTATTTGGCTGATTCGGGCGGTCTCCCCGCAAATGCGGGATTTAGGGGCAAATGCCTCGCCTCGTGAGAGATCGGAAAGCCTAGTGAGCGCGCCATCGGGAACGAAACAGCCGCGCGGGGCGGAATCCGGGGTTGAGATCAACTCCACGATCTTGCGGACATTGTTTGCCGCAAACAATCTGGGGTGAAGCAGGCGTGTCTTGTCTTCCTCGAGTCCTTTAATTTTCTGAACTGCGGGTTTTCACACCGGGGCAAAGAGAAATGCAGTGTCCCGTTGCTTCTCCATCTTAGGGGATTGGTAGTATATAGAGCTACCATCAGGTAAATGTTCGGTAAGCGCCCTGGTCAACATGTATTCGTCCAACTCTTCTAGCATTCGGAACACCGTGATTGGCATTTTCGCTTTTCTCACCATGGCATCCGGTCTCAATACCAGCTTCAAGATCGACGTGCACACGCACGCTGTCCCGGACTTCTACCGCAAAGCTCTGGTGGACGCGGGCTACTCGGCGACAAATCTTTCGAATGTCTTCGTGGACGGCTTCAAGACTCCCGAATTCGACATCAAATCCTACATCGATGAGCGAGTGGAACACGGGTACGGATTCTCCGTCTTGAGCATCACGGCACCGGGAGTATCGTTTCTACATGGTAGCTATAGAGCGAAAGAGATGGCCAGGCAGCTTAACTTGGAAATGAATGGATACAGGATGGATTACCCGAATCAAATTGGGGCTTTTGGCATCCTCCCATTACCCGATATCCAGAACTCTTTGGACGAGATCAGGTATTGCCTGGACGAGCTCAAATTCGAGGGCATCGGACTATACACAAACTACGACGGTGTATACCTGGGAGATTCCTCCTTGGACCCCATCCTGACAGAGCTCGACCGTCGCGGATGCCCTGTTCTCGTGCATCCCACGAATCCACCAGAAGCTCCTAAGCTCACAAACGTGTCGCTTCCCGTGATTGAATACCCTTTCGACACAACACGAGTGATCACGAACCTACTCTGGGTGCAAGCGCGAAAAAGATTCCCTAACATAAAGCTGATTTTCTCCCACGGCGGCGGTGCTTTACCATTCCTGGCCGATCGACTAGCAATACAAACCACGCTTCCCTTCCACGGTGGCCGTGATTTCAACGAATCCATGGAAGAACTGAAGTCATATTACTATGATACGGCTGTCGTGTTTGGGAGTCCGCAAATCGCGGCGCTCAAGGAATTTGTCGGGGCGGATAAGCTCGTGACCGGATCAGACTGTGAGTTTTTGACTTTCTTCTCTCTTCAGAGCTTTGACGTATCGAAATCCTGTTCTTTGTTTACGATCAGCCCTGACCTGAATAATTATGAAACTCAGTCCCATATGTTCCGCGAGCCATGGTACCCATGGGTCTCAATGCATTCCAAAGCTTCGACGGGTTCACCTCAGATGAGAAATTGAAAATCGATTACAAGAATGCTCTGGAGCTGTTTCCGAGCTTGAGGGAGAAGTTCCCTGACTTAAATTGAGGGAGGGCAAAATTCCAAGCTGTACATCTGTAGCTTTAAAAATAATGAAGCTTGGGTAGGATCCAGACGCCCTTTGAGTTGATTCAAATATATAAGATACTAAAATCGATTGAAGACCTTGAAGTGATCTCCGATATTGGTTTCCTAATATATATCAAAAGAAGACAACCAACAAATTCGGGAACATGAGCCGTTCATTCCCACGCAGTTTGCTTGCTTGAAATGCTCTTCCAATCTCTCGGTACATAGAGATCAAGGATTATAGCTAAGCTGAGTTCACCTCCCCATTCTCAGTCATGCTTAATCGTGCTGCGGGCAGATCATCTTTAATCAACCTTGTCGACGTCAAGTAGTACGCCTTGTCCGCCTTCGCATCATGGTCAGCCTCGGTAGACCCATCTCCCAACCAACCCAGAGGATCACCATTGACATAAGTGTAATCGAAGTCTTCCCATCGAGGCTCCTCGAGAGACTTGATGGCATGCAGGCTCGACCCAGGCCAGAGCGCCGACACCTTCCCATCGGTTTTGTACCAAGAAGAACATTCGTCACTGAATACCGTCTCTTTGAAATGTTCTTCACAGTATGCAGTGAAGGAATCGACCGCGCTTGTACGTGGTTGCATGGTCAAGATGTTTTGCGTCTGCATTTTACGGAGAGCCTTGACGCAGTAATCTGCCAGTCGCTCCAAGATCATCAGTAGATTCCCATGGCCGACTCCAGCGTTTGGGCCAAGGAAGAGGAAGAAGTTGGGGAACCCGTCCACCATTGTGCTGAGATAGGTAGAGAGGCGAGACCGATTCTGTTGTTGTTCTCCGAAAAGGAGAGCACCGCCGACACCATAGACAGGGAAACGATTGGTAAAGTGGGTGTTGAATCCCGTCGCACAAACAATTGCATCTACTTCTCGGTGCTTCTTGTCTGCCGTGAGTACTCCTGTCTTGGTAATAGTTTCGATCCTCTCGGGGATGACTTCTACATTTTCTTCGGTTAGGGCTTCCAAGTAACCCGGTCCTGGCGTCAAGCGCTTGCAGAATGGTGGGAAGTCCGGGAGAATGTGGGACAGTACGGAGGGTTTCTTGGACAGCCGTTGGGCCATGAGTGTCTCGAAATACGCCCGGGCTCCCTTTTGCTCGGCGCTCGCTCTAAGAGTGGCCTGGAAGCCCGTTTGAACAGTCGTCTCGACCTGCTTCCGATACCGAAGGTAAGACGCTGGGTCGTTTTCCCAGGCTTTGATTTCGCCGGAAGTGAATTCAAAGTTACTCTCTTCGACGCCGCGTTTCTTGAGTTCTTGGTCTGCCATAGGTGATGCAATCCAGGTCCTGCCACGAACGTAGTGGTCCAGCTTCTTCACCTTCGGCTGTATCTTAGGGACTATCTGAATGCCGCTAGATCCAGCTCCGATGACGGCGACCGATCTGCCCTGCCATTCTAGTTAGACCAGAGTTCAAGAATATTCAAAATGCTTTAATATCATACCTCAAGATCAAAATTGTCGTCCCATGCTGCACTGTGCATCATTTTGCCTTCGTAATCTCTCAGGCCAGGAATTGACGGCCAATCCCATGCATTCAGAACCCCTACTGCTGAGATGAATATATCACAGTCATCATTGATCGTAGCTCCTGTCGAATTCTCAAAGGCAACAGTCCATCTAGCAGTCGAGTCGTTCCAGCGTGCTTCAGTCGCCAGATGGGAAAACTTCATGTATCTTGCAAGATCATACTTCTCGGCAACACGTTGCCAGTACTTGAGAATTTCGCCCGCAGTAGCATAGAATTGAGACCACGCGACATTGTGATCCCACGATAGTTGATAGATGTGTGCAGGAATGTCTGATACACTTCATTAGCATGAACAGTCCACTAGAGCACAATGATGGAGCAGCAAGAAACATACCGCAAGCACAGCCAGGATAGCGGTTCTCGAACCAAGTTCCTCCCAAGCCTTCATTCTTGTCATAAATTGTGATATCAAGGTTTTGAATTGAGTCTAGGAGCTTGATGGCACAGATGATTCCCGAAATACCAGCACCGATAATGACAACCTTCAAAGGCCTTGCAGTATCGACGTGCCTTTCGGCGATACGAATCGTATTTCCGTTGCTGTATGCCATGGTTAGATAGAAAACGGGAGAATGCTTCCTCAAAAGGGTGTTCTGGCATGAAAAGAAAGCCAGAGAGCTTTATCATCTATATCATATCGACTGTATACATCCCCAACACATTGAGCTTCTCTCCCGATGCGCCAGCTGGAGTCGAGATGTCCCTGGTAGGCTCCATTGTCAATCTGGCACATAGGATCCGCAAGATATCCCGGACGAACCCTCCCGCACGAGTCTGGAATTTGGGTCTAGAGTAGTGTCCACAGCGGAGTGACTCGAAGGCGCCTCGCGACTAAAGCGAATTGAACATGAATACCTGCCAGAGCCCCAAGAGGCCAAGAACAGTCTTCCGCCAATAAGTACTCAAGCGGCGACGTTTGAGCCGAGGTGTCCATTTTGCGGGCCGCAAACTCCGCATGACGCAAGGCTTGGACTAAATTCTGGGGTGCATTTTCTGGGGATCGTATCGGAGTTTAAGGCTCGAAGAGATACAAGTATTTACAGGAGAAGCGTAGCTGTTGCATGATCTGAGCCCGGCCGCACTTTCCATGTGTCTTGCGGGTGCGGCGTTTTCCTTTCTGAGGCTCCTGTCCTTGCCCAGAACGTCTGCGGGAAACCGCTTGCCAATGACAAAATGGACACCGCTGCCGCCTCTTCGCGAATTATCAACAAAGAGAGACACCTTGGTACGAGAAGGGGAGCTCAAGCATGCGAGAGCTGTCGAGCGGGAAAGCGCAAGTGTGACGGTGCAAGGCCGGTGTGCGGCACATGTGCTAAACGTGGTCCTCGTGCCGCTTGTGAGTACGAGAAGAACGGTGGTCGAAGGACTCGGACGTCAAAGTGGGCCGACCCTCTCTAGAAATCCAGCGATTGATTACTATACACCTCCCAAGTGGTTTTGATCTGTGCTGACGGCCTAGGCAAATCGAGCTCCTGGAACAACGAATCGCCGAGCTCGAGGAAAGTCGCGTCAAATCGCTGGAGGTAGAGTCTCAGCATTCACCTCCTCCACAAATACAGCCTCTTCTGAGCTCACAAATAGCCCTTGAGTCGACATTGGAGCACGGGTCATTGGAAGAGTTTCCGCCTGGCGGTTCCGCCACAGAAGCCCTTCTCCCTGCCCTCTTGTCGCCTCATCAATCTGATTTGGCCGCGGAAGAAGATGTGCCCTTCACGCAGAATCCTTCCGGGACGGTAGTATCGTCGGAGGACACGAGGTTTATGCACCATGGACAGCCTGCATCTTCTTCACAGCTTGACGAAGAACCGGTATGGCGTGGCCTCCTGACTGTGAAGGTATACTAACCTAAGATGAGTAGAAAATCGTTGGAAGTGGCGTCGACGGCATGGGCACTGTTGCCAGTACAGCGCTTAACATGTCTGATCTGTGTGCTGAGCAGATCGGGTACTTTGGAATGTCCAGCACAGTTAATTTTGTGAATCAAGTCCACCGAATTCTAATCGAGACCAATGATCCGCGTCACAATTCCTCCGCCAGCAACCAGAAAGAAATCAGCCCAGTTCCCAGGAGTGGAAAGCAGACTCTGAGCAGGTATGTGACCCTGAAATCTTTGCTGATGTCACCTTGCTCACGATGTCGTTGCATTTAGCGTGGACACTCGAACGCTCTCACAGCGCTGCTTCGAAGAGTACGTGATCCCTCCGCGCAAGGACGCAGACGCGATGCTCGAGCTTTTCTGGCTTCGGATCCATCCACTATATCCAATTCTTGATCGTGAGAGGTTTGAAAGAGATTATGCAGAAATTTGGATCTCCGATCGCCCTTCGTCTACCATGCAGACGCCACCTGCGTTTGCGGGCTCACCGGACTATAGATACCAATATCCAAGTCGCTTAGGTCCTGGAGAAAAGATCCCTAAATCACGCCGGTTCCATATGCTGCTCAACATTATGTTCGCTCTGGGCTGTCAATGTGATCTTTCGGAGCCACTTGCTCGACAGGGGCAGAGAGGCGAGATCTTCTGGAAGCGGAGCAAGGATCTTCTTGAGCTAGACTTCGACGTCTTCAATCAGCCGTGCATCGAATTCATTCTAGCATTTTTCTACATGAGTGTCTACTTACAGAGCACGACGGAGCTAACCGGTGCTTGTTGGAATTTTGTTGGGGTGTCCATACGATTCGCACAAGCCCTCGGTTTACACTGCAATTCTCATCCGAGCAGTATAAGATCTGCCAATGGTAGCAGATTGTCCTCGGAAAAAGACGGCTACAATTCACTTCGCTGGCGAACGTGGGCCGGGCTTGTGTTAATGGACAGGTATGGTCTCACTCCTCTCCGTATGGCCAGCTCCTGGGACTAATTCTCTCTTCAATGAGCAGGACGCTCGCAACCACGTACGGTCGGCCTCTTATGATATCTTCGAAAGCTGCCAGAGTCCGCTTACCTTCCGAACTGGCCAGACAAGCATCCTCCTCTTCGCTGTCATCGTCGCCGTCATCCACATCTCTCATGTTTTTAATTCATTTATTGAAACTACAAGAGATCTTGGCCGACGTTGTGGCACACTTCAATGATGACGAGAATGCTGCCGCAGACGAGAGTGGCGACGCCCTGCCGCAGTACGAAGACGGTGGGGAGGAGCCCAATATGATGTTCAAAGCCCCTTCCCTCATCCGAAAAATTGAATCTGGTGACTTCCAGGACTTGATCAACTTCGAAGCGAATCTTCTCGCCTGGGAACGGGAGTTACCTAGCTCTCTGAGGCTGCCTCCTATAGTGGAAATAATAGCTCATCCTCACTCGGCTTCGCCTGTCGAGAGACAATCTGTTGTCCTCCGTGCAAGGTGGATGATTTTCGCAGTCTTCAGGTCATGCTCAACAGAATTGACTTGACATTAGGTACCTCTACGGCCAAGTACTCATCTTCCGCCCACTACTTCTCTATCAAATGGCTCGGGCCAATTACAAGAGTCAAGATCATCGCGACGCAGATACGATCGTATCAACTTTAGGGGATTCCCTGTTGGATCGAGGTCTATCAATGTGTAGCAAGGCCGCAGTAGAGCTTGTTCTGTTGATGGATTGGCTGAATAGGAATAGGCGCGATGCAATGCCTGAACCCTGGTATACTATCTTCTGTACGTGCTGATGTCAGATATCATGTCCACTCCACTTGTGTCTTCGCTAACCTGAGATTCGATTGGTAGATCTCTATACATGCGGCATGGTACTATTGGTCCACCGGCATTGTGTAAGGGATGTCGAAGAGACAAACCATGCTTGGACAAAATGTTTAAATGTCCTGGCATCCTACGAGACAGGAAGCCGAACGGCGTTGCGTTGTCTGAAGCTGCTGCAGCTGAGCGACAGCTGTTTCCTTGCCCGCAATCCCCCTTCTACGTCTGAGCGGGCCACAGAGAGATCCAGGCAAGACGCTGCTCCCCGGCCAAACAATCAGGCTTGGCCTGAGAGCTCCAACTCATATTACCCACGTGCCATGGGTGAGAATTTCGGGATGTCAGATCACCGTGAAAGTTTTCCAGGTCAGGAGGACGGCTTTGCGGCCTCGTGGATGAACGACCAGATTGATCTGGCCTGGCTAAGTGCAGTGCCATTTGAACTTGGACCTGACGATTGGATTGACATGTCTCTTTGATAGCATTATGATCACTTCCATGCAACTTTCGTTGGACGGTGCGAAATCAAATTGTGCTTTATGACACCGGCCGCCATTCCGTGGCCTGTGAATAGACCATATCATGTGGAGAAGACTTAAGTAGGCCTAGATATATCAGTCAGGGAAGAAGATGGTTCAAGATCGGGATGAAGGCAAGAATCAGAAACATATTGAAGGTGTCAACGCTCTAACAATACCAAAGCTTATCGGCCGTTCATGCCAGATTCCCAATTTCCAGTACATATATTTGCCCTTGGGTTGACGCATGCTCTAGAATCAAGCCGCTATCTATTTGACACCCGTACTCTTTTGCAGCTGCACTTTCGTGTCACCAACAAATATAGCCCCAATCATCCTAAATAGCCACGCCATTCGATCTCAGCTCCTGTGAATTATTGCTGCGTTGGCATTGCAACTTGTTTTTCCGTCGCAAGAGCGTCCTCCGCGCGCCAAAGGCTTGTAACAGTTTTCCACTGTGTGTAGAAGCGGATGCCATCTTTTCCATAGAAGTTGGCCATGCCAGTACCTGCCACAGATCTCTTGTTTCCGGTGAACGAGAACATAGGCAAGGGCACGGGAATAGGAACATTGATGCCAATCTGACCGGCTTCCAGAGATTTCTGGAATAATGTCGCTGTCGGTCCGGAGCTCGTGAAGACCTTTGACAAGATTAGCGCTGGTCACAAAGGAAAGATCTTGATCCGAAACAAAACTGGACTTACCGAAGCGCCATTTCCATACTCATTACTATTGATGAGTTCCAAGGCAGCCTCCATAGTATCGACGTTCACGCACACCAGGACAGGACCGAAGATTTCCTCGGTGTAGCATTTCATGTGTGGTTTGACATTCGTGATGATGGTGGGCCCAACCCAATTGCCTTGTGCGAATACACTGCCACTTGGCTTCTGACCACGACCGTCTAGCACAATTGTAGCACCGTCAGCTTCGGCACTAGCGATAAGATCTTCGACGCGCTTCCTGGATTCGGGAGAGATAACAGGGCCCAGATCAGTATCTTGCTCAAAGCCACCCTTCATCTTTAGCTGCGAGGCTCTTTCGACGAGTTGAGGAATCCAGTTCTTTGTTTCACCAACAAGCACAAGGGCAGAAAGAGCCATGCAGCGCTGACCTGCAGCACCAAATGCGGCGCCGATGATCGCATTCAATGCATGATTTTTGTTGCAATCGGGCAGCAAAGCTGCGTGGTTTTTGGCACCAAGGTTGGCTTGCACCCTTTTGCCATTCGCAGTTCCGCGTTTCCAGACATATTCACCCGCCCTATTTGACCCAACAAATGAGATAGCTCTAATGACTGGGTTGTCGAGGATGAAATTTACTGTAGCATGAGCTCCGTGCACAATGTTGAGCACACCAGGAGGAACACCTGCCTCAACACAGAGTTCTGCGATAATCATTGCCGCTCCAGGGTCGCGCTCGGAAGGTTTAAGAACCAGAGTATTTCCTGTGACAAGAGCCAGAGGGAGTGACCAAAGTGGAATCATGGCAGGGAAGTTGAAAGGGCAGATAGCAGCCGTGACACCCAAGGGCTCCCGGTAAGAGCGAGTTTCCATGTCCCTAGCCACTTCAATGACTTCACCAGGAAGCTGTGTTGTGATACCACAAGCAGTCTCGCACACTTGGAGACCACGTAGCACATCGCCTTTCGCGTCCGCAAACGTTTTGCCCTGCTCGAGCACGATGTTCCGTGCCAGACGATCCATATTTTCGCGTATCAGGTATGTGAGCTTGAAGATCACTTGTTGGCGGCGCATGATAGAAGTCGCTCTCCAAGAGGGAAATGCTCGTTCGGCAGAGGTGACGGCTGCTTCAAGCTCGGCTTGTGTTGACTGAGGAACGCGGGTGACAAGGAAATTGGTCGCCGGGTCTCGTACCTCGAACCATTGTTCTGCTTGGGATGAGACGAATTGGTTGTCGATGAAATTAGGGGTGTCAATGATAGAGGGCACTGTATCATGCGAACCATGATTTGTGGTGGGCGCTGCTACCCTTGAACCTTTTAGTGTGCCAGGCATGATGGTTTCTGGCGTGATGTCAAGATTAGTGTAATCAAAAATCCCGAAGACAAGAACCACTGCTTCCTGATGTGCCAAAGCGTAGACGGAAACAACTGAAGTGATAACAATATTACCGAGAGCAGAGCACAGTAGAAGGGCGGAATTTATACTCTGAAGACGTGGTCATGCTGAATTCCGACATATCATGGGACAATACCATTCCCTCTCCAACATGCATGTTTTCATCGGATAAAGCTCTAGGTCTCGGGGGATCAGCAGCATCTCGGAAATAGATTGAAATTCAGGAGCCGGATGGAAATGCGGAAAAGTTGAGTCCCCTTTCGAGGGATACATTCAAGTTGGCACTGTGATTATCTTCATTTTCCTGAAATCGACTCCGAACGTCACGTACTCGGGGGGCTTTCAAGGTCAGGATACCCTTACAGATTCTCAAGCTGTGAACCGGTCCTCGGCCGTTTAGTGATCGGTTCCGTCCGAGCTTCGTCCATGCCTGTGTCGTTATCGGCGATATTTAGGCGTCGAGGCGAATTCGTTCTGTCTCTTCAGGGAGGAGTCGGACCGGTCGGACCGGCCGGACCGCTTAAGATGATCCACCGGGTAGGTCGTCTGAGCAGGGTTGATCAATTGTTGACCTGTGCCCTAGTCTAGTATCCGCCTCCATACCCTCCGCAGATCCCTCATCTAGAGTCTGGGGGGGTTTCCCGAGAAGAGAAATCATCCTCGGGGTTGCGACATTTGTGGACCGAATCTGACTACGGGGTTCCGGGGAATACTCGCTGAGTGACGGAGCCGTTGTCTACCTCGTCAATAGACCTACGAGTATATCATGACGTTCCCCACATTCTCTCAATCTTCTCATCATGTGCAGTCGTCACTTTGCTCCAGCCTTCGCTTTTGTCCTCCAACATGATCAGTAAATCGTCGCAAATCACTCCAAGCCCAGAGATATGGGGCCCTGGGACTTTCGTGGACAACAGTCTGCCCAACATTCCTGAAGACTCACGTCGGATCTTTGAGCTTCTCGCGAAAGCTACTCCAGGCTTCACTCAAGACCCCCGTCTATGGGACTCGGTCTCGTTTAAGGGCAGTGCAGAACCAATCGCACCCGGGCCGCTCAAGGCCCCTGTGGTGGCTGCCGCTCTGCACGCCATGTGTGGAGTGGTTGCGAAGGAGCTCTTGGAGCTGAGGGACGGGAGCCCTTCTGATCATCTCGTAACAATCAACACCGACCATGCAGCTCTTTGGCTGGGAACTACTGCAATCACCAAACGTAATGGTATGAGTATTCCGGAATGGTCCAGGAGCGGAAGACTTGGAGAGATCTTTCCCAAAGATCTAGAGAAGGATACATTCAAGACACCAATGAGGTTGCGGACAACTGCTTGCTACCCCACGAAAAAGGAAGGCGTCTGGTATCAGCTACATGGCTCGCTGAATGCGGATCCAGTTCTTCAATCAATCGGGTTGGATCCTTCGACTCCGTGCGACAGCCACGAAGACGCTTACAGGATCATCGGGGAGGAAGTGCGTAAATTCGGACCTGAAGAGCTTGAGATGATTCATGTCCACAAAGGCCTCTGCGGAAGCATGTGTCACACACCAGAAGGATGGAGGCAGACACAGATGCACAAAGAGCTTTCCAAGCATCCATTGATCAACTACATGCAGGAAACACACCACATTCCCACTCCTGCCGTGCCATTACCTCCTTCAGTTGGGGATAAGAGGCCACTGGCGGGTATCAAAGTCGTTGAGCTGGTTCGCATCATCGCTGGACCGGTCATCGGAAACACTCTGGCGTCTCTAGGAGCGGACGTCATTCGTGTCAATTGCAGCCAGCTTCCCGATTTCAACGTAAGTCAGTCTTGATCATTCTCGAATGCTTTGTTTGAGCCCTTCTGCTGGCTTTTCCTTGAAGTATGAATAATACAGTTCCGCCGTCTGACATTTACTCTAGACTCTCCAACTCACTTTGAACGCTGGCATTCGGACGGCCGACCTTGATCTAAAAAATCCCGAAGACCTGTCGAAGCTGCACGAACTCATTCAAGAAGCGGATGTGTTTATCCAGGGCTATCGTCCTGGCGTCTTCAAAAAGAAAGGCTTGGGTCTCCACAAAGTTCTGGAGATGGCAAGTAAGAGAGGCAAAGGGATCGTCTATGTTGAAGAGAACTGCTACGGCCCGGATGGTCCCTTTTATGATCGACCTGGCTGGCAGCAAATATCGGATGCGGCATCAGGCTGCTCTTACGTGACTGGCAAGTACCTGGAACACACTGACGGCACCTGTGTCCTTCCAGCGTTGCCTGTGCCCGACATGTTGACTGGGCTTATTGGTGCCATCGGCACTATAATGGCGCTCAGGGACCGAGCTCGTCAAGGCGGATCATACCACGTCTTTGCCACTTTGATGGCCTCAGCTGCTTACTTGCTGGAGCCTGAAGTTGGCTTATATCCCCCTGAGGTGACGAAGAAATGCGATGAAAAGTTCCAGTGGGGAGCCGTGGACGCCTCTCTATTTGTCTTGGAGCTTCTTTCGATAGTCCTTGACGGCTGGCAGAGGGTGCTTCCTCAGTACTTTGGGCCCGACGCACCCTGGATTACGAAGTTGAAGGGAGATTGGGGAGATTTCGAAATCCTCAAGCCGGTCCTTCAGTTTGAGGATGATCAGGTCTCTCCTCAGTGGTTGACAGCTCCGGAGCCCAATTGTAACCGCGAGAGCCACGAGGCTTCGTTCCTTCGATAGGATGCCAACGTTATGCGAGAAGAATGATTTTACATCCCAGCAGCCTGGCAGGGGTTAGAGTGTTTGCTCTTGGTTTAGGTATCTTTCGTAGTTCTGAATACCACTATGATGAAAACAAGTGCGTCTTTTGGACCTCTTTATTGATTTTGTACACTGACTAAATAATGCCAAAGACTCAAAATTTGACAATTTATCTAACTGCAGGATATTCAATGTAGATATGACAATTTCATTTAGGGAAATTGCATTTTCAGAGCAAAATGAATTTCGAGGCCACGCAGTAAGCGCCCACCTTCACGAGTATTGTCCTAATCTTTTACATCTTAGCAAGCGGAGTTGTCTTTGCAAGACATATTTGATAGATGTCTCAACGTAAGGAAATGCATTCCGTACATCTTGAACGTATAGGACGTTCTTTTTCTCCTACAAATAAAGGACCAAACCTTTGATTTTAGCACCCAACCTGAAGGCCTGAATTTGTGGGCTGACAGCTTGTAAGACCAGGAAGATACACTGTCTGTGAATTTGAAGGTATAGGAAGAAAAAGGGAGTATACAGAACGACGCAGTTGACAGACACATGCTAAGTTCCGATTGGCGTGATACCCTGACAGTTATCACCTTGATGCAAGCACTCTTGAGCCCCAGGCTATTTTACCTGACTTCCACCATAATAACTTTACAGGACAGCCTTAGAATTTTCGGCATTAGCCAGTACAAAGTCACTCAGCGCCTGGAACACGCCACTGAAATCACGGTTGCCCCATTCTTGACCAGCTGCAAGTGGTCTGTAAACTTCTTCGCATCGTTTTCCAAGCTCGAGAGGCACATGTGCACCTTCTGCAGCCTTGACAGCAAGACCAAGGTCTTTGTGGGCTAGCTTGGTCACGAAACCGCCCTCGTAGTTTCGGTGAGCTGGAGGTGACGCAGTTCCAACTTTCACTAATGGATCCGGGTGATTGATCTGAATAGACTTGTCAGGCACGTTCTGATGGATAATGCATGATCCTTGACCAATTCAGGACTTCGATGAAGTCATGAGAGACGACTTACCTCACTTGACCAGCAGCGGCCCGTGGAAGTGTTGATGATATCGGCAAGTACTTGAGGCTTCACTCCTAGAGTTCTACCTAGGAGCGTGGCTTCGCTGTTTCGAGGTCAGCACAAGGATACTTGACAGCCCATACCCAGGAGTACACAACCTACCTCAGACCAAGCATAGTTATCCCAAGCAGAAGGCTGTGATTTCAAAACATTAGTGCTTACGACTTTTCAGATCGTAAAGACCAGGAACATACTTGTTGGATATCTTGGCGGCAAGGCCTGTTCCCAGATCACCGCAGTGCGTTACTTTTCTTGCCATCGGCTGGAGAACTGGAAGAGACCTCTCAAAAGACGCTGGATCGCCTCCTACCATGATTGCAAGTGTGCCGTCTCTTGCACCGACAACACCTGGGTAAATCAGCATAATGCGCACAATTGTTGTCAATAAGGCATCTCACCTCCAGACACTGGAGCATCCATCATATCGGCACCAACTTCTCTTATCTTCAGTGCGACAGCTTTGCTGACACTTTGCTCGATCGTAGATTCGTCTAAGCACAATGTTTCTGATCGTGCCTTGTCATCGAGTGTCTTCAGGGCACTCAACACACTATTCTTGCCCGTGTATACTTCTTCGACATGGGATGAAGTAGGAACCATGCTGATTATGTATGATGCGTGACTCGCGACATCTGCAGGAGCTGCGATATAGTTAGCATTGGCGGAAAACTAACAGGGCGATAATCTTGCTCACATGAGCATTTCAAGATCTTCGTGAGAGGATGTGCAGTCTTGTGGCGCTGGATCTCATTGTTCATGGTGTTCTCGTTCACATCAAAAATGGCAAAACGTTTGAACTGGCTGCGCGCCACGAGGTTGTTTAACTGTTATTTCACATCAGTCATAATTCCAAAGCACCCCAAGGACTATTGCTCCCCCTACCATATGGTTTCCCATCGCTCCCAATCCAATGAAACCAACGGTACTCCTCCTCTCGAGCAACATTGTGGGAGTGGACATCGTGCTAAACTGGTCTTCAATCAGGGTTTCTGGTGCGAAGTTGTCGCAATACGTCGAGTTTGTCGACAGGATTTAGTCGACTTATGTAGCGTGTTTGTCGAAGACTATCGTTACCATGTTCACTCATTTCGGCCACAACACCGCTCATGCTCAAAGCGCCAACGTCACGAAGGCGTTGCAAAGTTGACCGAGGCTTGAATGTGAGGCTTGAAAACCGAATGTAATCCGGTGCCTGTTGATTCAAAGTGCACCACGGATAGACTGAGACCCTGAAGGATCGTCCGAATTCAGTAGGCACAGAGACCGGACCGAGCGGTCCGGTGCAAATGATCCGTCGGCCAGAAAACGCAACTCTTCATCGTTCACGAGTTCTGGTCGGGTAACCATGTTTGAGATGCGACGTAAGTGAAATGGTGAGCGGATGGATACCGCAAAGGCTCATTCATACATCGCAGCGACCTTTGTACCTGACACTATTACAGAGCATTTGAGGGTCGAAGGTTGGACGAAACTCCTCTAGTTAGACCTTCTCTACATGACTTCAAGCTGTCTGTCGTCTCTCAATCGTGACTTGTACCATATTCCCCACTTCGTTTTCTCCTTCTGAAAGTTTCCGACTTTCTTCTGGCTGTTCACGTGGACCGCTGATTTCAATCGGCATCCTTCCAACATCTTTCAGCCATTCTTTTGTACTCGCATTGCTAAGATGCACAATTTCATCCGGATCCCTCGCCAGGACCAGAGCTCGCCCTAACGACAATTTATTAATTAGTTCCTTCACATGACCAGGCGACAGAGGTGAAGTCCTCCGCTTAGAGATGGTGCTGATCCCCAAGAACGCCAGCAGTATCACCCAAATTGCCCAACAGAGAAGGCCCGGTATGGCATAAAGGTAGTTGTATGTGATCTCTTGACGAAACATTTGGACTTGCATCTTCGAGTCTGGCATGGCGGAAACCACTGATTTGGTGCCCACCAGCATGCTGGCGGCGATGTCGGTCCAAATAAGATTCGGTATTTTGTGAAGACTCTCAGCTGACTTGGACAGATTCATCCATTTCAGGGCCATTGCGCGATTTTTCGAACCAGTATAGTCAATAGGTGAAATGAAGCTGTATGTAGAGCCATAAACCATAGATGCAATTAATCCAGGAGCTCTAGTCGCAGCCTAAACCTAGTCAGAAAGATTGGCCAAAGGGTAGTCGATTTTCAACATACCATTGAATCTCCATAATTTAAGTCGTAACCATCATCCGAGGTTGGTGGCAGGTACATGCAATCCCCATTTATTGTCCATAGGGCATTTGAACCAGCGAACCTACTCTTATTAATGAGTCCCCAGAGTGGTTGAAATTGATCGATAGTAAGATTGTTGTCGGCTTTCTCATAGCCCCACATTGGAGTACTCTCATCCGTGGTAGTTCTTTTCGTATTTACTCCCGTTACTGACAGTCCGGTCAGAGAGGGTTCTTCCCCAGTGTAGTTGTATTTAAAAGAGACTGCCTTGGTCACAGCACGAGAAGAAATAGCGCAGGCGTGAATTGACATGCGCAGCTTCTGAGACAAGTCGTCTGTGTTTCTGGGTAATTGTGGAGGTGTGATCATGTAGGTACAGGAAACGCCGACGAGACCTGGTCCAGGCTCACCAGCGAGAGGTTGGTCGCTGCAGGCAGAAACTGGTCAAGGTCTTTCATTAGCCCCAGCGAAACACAAATCTTAACCCATCAAATGTGGTCATTTTGGGAGGATAGATCATAGGATTATCTTACGTCCGTAGTCCCAACCAATGTATGTAGTGGTCATATTTGGGTTCCACGGTGAAGATATAGTGGTCGAATTGTTGGTTCCATTGCTGGGCTGACCGTAGTCGGACAGGTACTCAAGGAAGGCTTCAACATCGAATGCCGATAGGTTAAATCCGGCATCAGTGAGATTGACGATGGGTGGCAGATCAATGGCCCCGTTCATATTCCAAAGGGGCTCAGAAATGCTGCCAAGAGTGAGCCCTGGGACCTGAGAGCCGGCACCAACAAAAGAATAAGTGAGACCAGGATCGGTAGATATGTTATACTCTCCAATGCTCAGGTTCGAAGGACCGAGATTCAAAAGAACAGCAAGGTGATAATCGAAAATTTCCGCCGCAAGTGTTGCTCTGCCTCTGAGATCTGGATCGAATCGCGATGTTTTCCTGAAAGGAGAGAATTTCGGGTCGGGGCCACGATCAATACCAACCCCTTTTCTGAAGAGCACGGTGTCCAAGCCACTAAGTAGACCTCCTGCCGAGAAAGGGGCCAGTTGAAAGCTCGTTTCAACAGACCAATTAGTCTCGACGCAAACTGTGTCCGGTTCAATAAACGACAGATTCTCTGTCCACGTAGCTCCGTGCTTAGGTTGAGGTGAGAGTGGCACACTGTGATTCCGGAAACCAATACCACCATCAATCATATCTAATATAACACCCTCACGAAGGACAATCTGGTCTAGTAATAGAACACTATCGACAAAAAAGAAATCTCCAGTCGTATTGAACTTTTCAGGGAAACCTAGTGGGTTGATTGTACTTTCATACTGCCGGAACTGTATGTCGAAAGGACTAGAGCGCAGATCACCAGCTTGACTGACCCCACTAGAGAAGCAATCAGTTATGTTTGTTGGGATGTAGTTTCGATAGAGTATGATATTGTTTGGCGAAATATCCCCACTCGGAATGAAGATGGTGTCGTTTGAACTGATACCTGGACAGGGCGATAGTCCGAAGTTGCAGGAGCGACAGCTGGAGTAGTGAGTTCGGTCCGGTGTAGCCGTGCCAAATATTGAAGGATCTGTTGCATATGCGAAGACCGCGTCAATCATGTCACCAACGACGACGCTTTGACCAAGACCGATTGGAGTCAGAATTCCGGCCGTTGTGACCAGGACCGTAGAAATAAGAGCAAGATAACTAAGTACGGCCACATGCAACTTGACGCCTTCCTTTCGCCCCGACGCCGCATCGCAGAATAAAATTGAAGGCAAAGCTGATCCCTGAATGAAGCGACTGATAACAGACCTGCCAAAAATACAAACTCGGTCTCCTGTCTCGTATCTTGTAGATTGAAAGCTGGTACTCACCATGTTATGGCGTTGTTGCGGCTTTGAACAAAGCAAACCAAGACTAAAACCAGTAGTAGCGGGAAGGTATTCTGTACTTCTTGTCCATCAGTACAATCTATCAATCAGTATGAATACTTACAGAACAGAAGGCCAATGTTAATAGCGCCAGCAACCTGTCCGACTGTGTATTCGCCCATTGAATTCACGAGGACCAAAGACGTCTACTCGTGGTTTGCCGTTGCTGTGTGAGTCTTCTGTGCGGGATGATCAGAGAAGAAGTATGGACTCGCTTCAAAGTCCGGATCTCTAGGAACCTCACTTCTAGTGACTGGAGGATGCTCACCTCATATCAACTTTTTCGAGGTAGTAAGGCTGGAATTAAACCCACGAAGGCTACCGATGCGCCACTGCCGTTTAGCATTGGTCTGGACCCCCCGTTCGGCCTTGGCCACAGCCACAAGGCGGATTTTCGTAGGTGTTTTCACGGCTGGCACACCGCATTCTAGGCAACGAGCAAAGTGATGGCAATTGTGCAAAAGAATGGCTCTGACTGAGAATTCTATGCCACCTGACTCGCAAGACGCTCGTTCACTTGTCGTTGATCATAACGCACATCACAAGAGGAATTCATCTTTCGTTCGAAAGCCAGGCATCGGTCCCCCGACTTGATGTTGGGCGTCTGCCTTGTTGGACACATGCCGATTGAAGTCTTGGCCTTCTCGAAAGATGACTGATGAATACAGAAGGTTGAAGCTTCCGGCTACATCGGGCGCAGGGGAAAATTGGAGCCAAGGCCGGTGCAATCATGTTGATGTCCACGCTAAGCCGCAGTGTGATCTTTGTTGGGAGGCGAGCTGACGCTCTTAGGGCAACTTGATTGAATTACAGCAATTACTCGCTTCTCATAGCTTTTGGACCTGCTGATCTTTTCCTGGTGTGCTTGCTGTTCCCTGGCCATCACCAATTGTGACAGCCAGTTTTCCAAATTGGCTTGAATCCTTCATCTTGTCGAACATGGTGTCCAATTCCTCCAAATTCACCAGAGCATTTTCAACTACAGATGAGATCACAGGATATATTTGGTGGTCCTTCACGAACCGAACCATGTCCTGAAACTCTTTGCGTGAGCCGCCTGTAGAGCCGCGAATCTCAATATTTTTGAGAACAGCACCCATAGTGTAGGATAATTTCGGGCCCAAGGTCATGCCGTATGAAACGATTACACCTCCGTGCTGCAGTTCAACATAATTAGTCGTGCTCACAGCTTCATGAAAAGTGAGGGATGACTTGCCTTAAGGCCTCGAGTGGCACGGGCGACGATATCTCCTCCTGCTCCGTCAATGATTGCGTCAAGAAAAGGTCTCTCTGCGGGCAGCAATTTGAGAAGATCTTTCTCCCATGACTCGTTTTTGTAGTTGACTCCTCCGCGGGCCCCAAGAGACCTGGCTTTCGCCAGCTTTTCCTCTGATCCACTAGTCACGTAAACGTTGAGTTTCATTGCAGACGCAAATAAGAGGAGCATCAAAGCCACGCCACCTCCAACGCCTGTGATGAGAATATTTTGACCCGGGGCTGCCGCTCCACTCTTGGTGACCAGAGCTCGCCAGGCAGTCAGACCTGCGAGCGGCAATGCTGCAGCTTCAACATCGGTTAGATGCTCTGGGGCTTCCTCGACATCAAGCCAGCTAGAACGAATGGTCTCGGATAAAGTTCCCTGAGTGTGAAACTTGGTGCCCCCCAGATATCGATATCCCGCTGGGTCTTCAGGCCCTTCAGGGCTGGATTCCCATCCAATGCCTGGATTTATGATCACACGTTTTCCCAACCACCTTTTGGCATCTGCCGACACTCCGGTCGCAGAGACAATACCACATCCATCTGATAGGAGAGGAACTCCAAAGGTCGTACCGGGATAGAGATGCTGTCTGACGAAGAAGTCCCTGTGATTGAGTGATGCTGCAGTCAGATTCACGAGAAGCTCCTCTTTTTGCAGCTTCGGATCGCTGTAGGTCATTCTCTGCAGCGGATAGTACACCTTTCCGGGGTCGCCTGCGACTCTCCGTATGGTTACAGCGTTTCGTAGCATTATGCGTGAGGGTTTCTTTGGTCCAAGTCTTGTTCAGCGTTCACTTGATGGAGAATTTATGGGAATACAGAGACGAAATATATCGCTCGAACGCATAAAGACTGTTTACCTAAAGTGTGTATGGGGGTCGACCCTAGCACTTCCGCCACGCCGAGGTCAGTGGTTGAGCGGAATCGGTAGGGATACTAATGACCACGGTTGGGACCCATACTGACGACCACCACTGTAGTCCCCCAAAATCTGATGATCAGGGTGTCCTGCAGACATTGCCACTCGAGGCTAGTCCAAGTTATTGATTCCGGTCCGGCCGGACCGAAGCGATTTGGCCTCAGCTTCATGTTGAGTTCGATCGATTGCATGCATTGCCTGTGTCCCTGGTGCGTCACAAGGCATCCTCGACCATAAAGCTGACTTGACGCTCTTTGTAGAAAAGTATGGCGTCTTCTGGCGCCTCTACCGAGCGAATGCTCACCACTGATGATGATCATCTCCTACTAAACGTTGTCCAGTCTTTGCGCGTCCATAGCACTGGGTGTCTTTTCTTGCTTTATCGAAAGCAAGGACAAATCTTTTGAGAAGTGTAGCTGATTTTATTCTGTCGGTTGATAGTACATCGAAAGGTATTCTTTGAGAGTATGATGTTAATCTGTACTTGTAATTTAGTGTAAGTTAGGCAAGACTTTTTCGCATGATACTGAAAAATATGCGCTTCGCCCGCTCAGCATATATATACGTAGGTCGACTCGGATAACACTGCGACTATTTATCGATTCGAGTAAGAATGTGCAAAAATGGTCATTGCGAACTGTTAAAAGAAATATCGATCGCAGATTTAACCTGTGTCCCTGAAGGCCTTATTCCATAGCTGCCCTCGCTTTTCTCATTTACAAGTTGTTAAATTCTGCCTCAATTGGAAATTAGGGTCAACAAGTTGAAGCGGCCTTCTCAATGCAGACGTTTTGCGCGGTAAGTTGAAGGCGTGAGCTCAGAAAACGCAGAAAACGCGAACCACGCGTCGATGTTGAAGCTTTTGCCACAGCCGTAGGCGCCTTGAAACCACATGTGGGGAGGAAACGCGGGGAGCTGCCTAACGCACGTCACCAGCGTTAAGCCAAACCGTGTCAATTCGCAAGAAGGCAACGACTGCATAGGGCAGGCGAGATCGGCAACGAGTCACCACGAAGAAAGCTGCTCGTAATTTGACGACACAGCTTTCGCGAAGAAGCCGAATGTTGGTTATTCCTTCTCAAGGTGTGGCGCGCCGTTGTTTCTTGCCGCCAAGCGTCGGGGCTAGATAGCGCCTGGCCGTTTGGCGCAAGATTGCTCTTGAGTCAACTCAATCTTCCCCATGTCCAGAAAGCATTACCACCATCTCTGAATAATAACACGTTGTACTCGATCCGATATGAATGCCGCGGATGACAGTGCCAACAGCAGTTATTTTCCTATCCGGCGTATTAGTCGAGCTTGCGTTTCATGCAGGTCAGTCAAAGGCTTCTTCCTCGTCCTCCTTATGACTCGATACTTTGCTCTAGCTGGACCTGGTTTGACATTGACAGGCGCAAGAAATCTCGATGCACAGGCGACCAGCCATGTGGTCACTGTCGTCGGCTGAAACTTGGTAAAATAGACTCACATTGAAGATACCCATCCTGATATTATAGAATGTGTCTATCCCGAACCGACATCTATGCAACACGTTCCCCCCCGAAGCTCGGATGGATCAGCGAGCTTAGACCAGCACGGGAGTGGGAGTACCGTATGGCGGAGCCTTCGTTCTCTTTTCATGGCTGACTGATCTAAAAGGATCGTGTCAATGCACGTTTAAACGCCATTGAAGAGAGACTGGAAGATGTTGGATCTCAGCTTCGAAGGTAAGTATTTCGTTCTTCCCAATGTCCGGTGATATGCTGAACCGTTGGTTTCGAAGCATTTTGGAGCTTCTGTCCAAGAAATCTTCCAATGGAACTCTGCACGAGAATATGGACACTGCCGAAAGGCCTCGAAAGAAGCCACGCACAACTATAGCTTCTCAGAGTGCAGATCTTCATGACGACTTCGCACCAAGCACCCCATTACCAGGAGATCCTGCTATACCCAGCGAGGTTCTCGAAGCTGTCGTTGATACGTATTTCACGTTCTGCCAAAATCAACCGTACTCCTTTTTCCACGAAGCCAATTTCCGTCGCCGTCTTGCGAATGGAGCTCTTCCAGAGTATTTGATCTTAGCCGTCTTCGCAAGCGGCGTCCGCTACTGCACACACCCCTACTTCGCAAACAACTCACATGAAACATCAGTAGTTTACGCGAACCAATCTTGGAAGTCTGTAGTGAAGAATTGCTTTACTGCTAACAAGTGTGCGGATCTCTCCATTGTACAGACGATAGCACTTTTGGCACTATTTGACTTTACGGGTATGTGTGGGCAACCTTTTCTGGATCCTAGCTAATGATCATCCCTGTTAGCTGGTCAAACACGCCACGGTTCTGCTTGGGTGAAAATCGGAATGGCGGTCAGGATTGCACAAGATCTCGGTCTAATGCTAGATGCCAGCGATCAAATTTCGTCCTCCGATCGGGAAGAGCGACATAGAGTCTTTTGGTCCATATATCTTCTTGACCGCTTGGTTTCCTGTGGAAGGGGGCGACCGCCAGCAATTGTTGATTCGTCCTGCCACTTACAACTTCCGCTCGACGACACAACATGGAAGCAAGAATTGTGGGAAAATACTCCGACTCTTGACGAGTTCTCCAACCGAACCATGGCCAATTCAGAACATCAAAGCCATTTCGCCCACGTCATCGTCATGGCCTATTCTCTCGGACGAGGGGCACAGTACATGTTACAGGATTTTAATATTCGCAGCCGCCAGCCACCATGGGATCCTAGTTCCGATTTCGCTGCCATCGAGTCGGATTTATTGCATCTGGAGACACGATTAGACATTTCCAAATCGGTACAAGAGGTCCTTGCACCCTGTATCGATGAACATGGTGTTGTTGACCACCAGAGAGTTGGACCTATCATATTCTCTCGAGCATTGTTCCATCTCTCTTATTGCATGCTCAACCATCCGTTTTTGCTGAGGAGACGCCTCGAAAATAGCCGGATGTCGGCTCCCAGTAGCTTCTTAGCGCGGACGAACCATACAGGATGGTTGCACGCGCAGAACATGCTCGAACTCATTTGCATTGCCCGGAATCTGGGATGTGTATTTCAGTCCTCATTTTGTGGGTACTGCATAACCGTCGCAGGATCCATCGCCTTACTACACGTCCGGAGCGGGGATTCAGAACTGAGTTCGAGAGCATGGGGCCTGGTACATGAAGCAATATCTTACTTGGAAGATATTGGTCGATATTGGAATAATGTGTCTACCATGGTAAGTTTTTGAGAGAATCTCCTGCAGAAAGCCAACCTTGATTTGTCAACGACACGTATCCTAACTAGTTTGCTCATACGACTTAGGCACACCTTCTTCGAGAAACCTCTAAGAATGCGATCGCTTTCGAAGACCTTTGCACTCCTCGGCCTCAAATCGCGGCTTTGTCCAGTCCCAGTACTGATGCCATGTGGAGACTTGTAGACTACAGCACAATGTCAAACGAGACAGCGGCGGGGCTCACAATGACCGAGAACGACCAAGGTGACATGTGGTTGAGTTCGTGGATGGATCTTTTTGGCAGTATGGATGCGGCGGCATTCACAGACGGCACCGGCGATTTCTATGACAATCTTGGATGAGCTTGATTCTCGTGACTCTTTACCACCTCGACCGTTGTGTGTTTCTGAGACATTGTACTCCGTCCAATTCAGTGGGACATAGGGAACACAGGGTGCACAATGCTGTTGCAGAAATGGCAGGTCTTCCGAGATGCCTTAGCATTGCACCTGTAGACATGGGCAGCGCTCACTAACCGAATTAAAACGAATCAAATGGGGATGATCAGAAGGACAAAAGGATGGAAGGACAAAAGGCAGGAAGAGAGTGGTGAGATGATGTTTTTCAGACGAGACGCGCGGTCAAGGGCAACTTGAATGATTAATCTCAAGGTCGCCAAGTCGGGTCGGCCATTGTGCGGACCCACCCGTCAACGTGACAAAACAATGCAAACTGTCCCTATTTCCACCCATCTTGTCAAGATTGTTTCTATGAATGCCATCCCTTTCATTCTTCCTCCTCCTAGGTGTCGGATAAGACGAGAGAAATCATCTGTCTGATTCTTGCGCGTGTCTTTGGGAGAAGCTTCCTTCGCCATGTCATATTTCGCCAGTCCAGATTTTCTGCGCGTCGTGGTTCTGGGCTTCATCACGTCGGCGCACATGACATGGCGACGGCTCGTGACCCACGTGGTACCCGAACCATACTTGGACGAAGTCTTCCACTGGCCTCAAGCCCGGACGTACTGGCTGGGGAAATGGACGCAGTGGGATCCGAAGATCACGACGCCGCCGGGCCTGTACGTCTTCTCGCACGGCGTCAACGCAATACGGGATTTCCTCTCGAAAGATGGCCTGAAGCTCTCGATTGAAGAATGGAGATTCTCCAACGTGCTGCTGCTGTACGCGTTGCTGGTGGCGCTATACGTGCTAGCGGCCGTGGGGAGGAGAAGCGTGGCGCACGAACGCGTGCTGCAGCGCGAATTCTGCATCGTGTGCTTTCCGTTGGTTTTCTTCTTCTCGACCCTCTACTACACCGATCTGTTCAGCGTCTTCACCGTCGTGCTCGCGCAGATAGCTTGGTCGGCCGGCGTGAACGCGGAGGAAGGCTCGATCGCGCGAGTGGGCTACCAGGCCCTACATCTACTCACTGGGCTCGTGGCTTTGACCGCGAGACAGACAAATGTTTTCTGGGTTGCGGTTTATCTAGGCGGTCTGCAGGTCATTGAGAGCATCAAGGCACGGGTCGGGGCGCACAAGGTTCATGATCCTCCCATGTCCGAGGCATACTTTGAAGGTTCGCTTTCCCTTTTTCTCTCCCCTGTCGCCCCAGCTCTTCCAAGATAGCAGAGGCTCACTGTTCACGATTTCTAGATGTTCCCATCACGAGCATATCGCTCGCCCAGTCCGCGATCCCCATGATCGGGAATCTCATCCTCGACCTATGGCCACAGCTGAGTCTGCTGGGCTCATTCGCCGCCTTCGTCGTGTGGAACGGCGGCGTCGTGCTGGGCGACAAGGACAACCATATCGCCACGATCCACCTCCCTCAGATGCTGTACATCTGGCCGGCGTTCGTGTTCTTCTCCTGGCCCGTGGTCCTTCCTCTCTTCGCCGATCTATCCGCTCTTCGCCAACGCCTGCCCCGCTGGACCACCACCGTCATCTTCCTCCTACTCATGACCGCCGTGATCAAGCTCAACACCGTCATCCACCCCTTCACGCTGGCCGACAACCGGCACTATACATTCTACGTCTTCGCGATACTGAGAAAACACTGGCTGGTCAGGTACGCCGCCGTGCCGGTATACTACGGCTGCGCATGGCTCGTGCTCGCCGCTCTTGGTGGGTCCACCGACACCGCCGCCTCAGCGTCATCCTCATCGCACAAAGGTCTCCGCATCCTCCACGGCGACGACACCGTGTGCGTGAGCTTCACGATTGTGTGGCTGATTGCAACCACACTCTCGCTCGTCGCAGCCCCGCTCGTCGAGCCGCGATACTTCCTCATCCCATGGCTCACATGGCGCCTTGCACTGCCGACCTACACCCCTTCGTCCGAATCGCAGCGGCAGATGGCGAAGCTCGAGAGAAGACCTTCCGCGTCATCGTCTTCGGCCTGGCAGCCACCGTCCGCGCTGCAGTCGATATTGCGCTCCGCGGCGGCGGGCTCCGAATGGCTGGAATTGGCGTGGTATGTCGGGGTCAATGCGGCGACCTGTTATGTTTTCTTGTACAGAGGATTTGAGTGGGCGCAGGAACCGGGGAATGTGCAGAGGTTCATGTGGTGAGAAGGCTATACTGTACGTATTGCGTGCATGTAGCCTAGCATTTAGATAACCTGTCTTTGTAAATATCTTTCTCCGTCACTGGCCTTATAAACAAGCTGATGCTTCGATCGTGAACCTACGTGGTGAAGAAAAGTATGGCCAGGGTATGTTTTTCCTCCACGAAACTATATATTTCTTCATGGGACTCTTCTGATTCATTGACTAGGTGGAACGTATTCGGCAAAGTTGCATTTGACCGTTCAGTCCAACTGTTCCAACACAGAAATCAGCGTGCATACATTCTCACACTCGCCTCTTCCCCTCGGACTGCCTGTGAAACTTTCGTCCTCCGATGCTTTGCCACCTCATCTCTCCCCTGAGTGCAATTGTCCCAACTGAATGGAATCCTACTGCTCAAGCTCCGACAATGCTTCCAATCCTCATGACAGCCTTAACTTCATCATCAATCGTAGGACCATGATATTCCTTCCTCCCACGAACCCAATACCACACGATACTAAAAATGATCACACCGCCAGTGACGACCACACTGTAGTTCATCGTCTCGGCGTCCACGGGTGTCACCGGTGGCCACACAGACCAAAAGATGACAAAGATCATATACGTGCAGGCATAGGCGTTGTTGATAATGCCGAAAATGCCGGGGAGGTGGAAGGGACCCCATTGGAGAGGGGCTTGCGCAATCAATGATGGGCGGCGGTCTCCCGCGGGAGTTTGGAAGGCTGGGAGCGTGGGTTGTGCGTTGGGAGATTCATCAGAGGATAGAGGCGCTTTCTTCTCGCTGTAGGGATCCGCAGCCACTTCGCCGTCGCCAACCACAACGCTGTCGTCACCGATCGGCACGCCAGGAGTGTCCTTCTTGTATGGGTCAATGTGACCCTTTATGCGGTGCCATAGCAAAAACGCTGCAGGGAGGAAGTAGGAGCAGTAGAAGCCCGTGATGGTTAAGGAGATGACGTCGTTAAATGCCGTGTAGGAGCCAATGTAGATGAGCGTGAGGAGAGCCGCGAAGGTGGTAACGACAGCGACACCCACGATCGGAATACGTCGCCTGCGCGATACGTAGCTGATGATGCTACTAAAAGGTGTACCTCTGTCGCGCGCAAAGGACCACGTCATGCGTGATGCTGTGGTCATGATGCCAATTGCGCAGGCCCAGGTGAGAATGAGTACGACTGCGACCATTACTGTAGCTCCAGCGACGGAATTGACGCTGTCTGGTTGCGGATATTCTGTTAGAGTGCGGAGAAAAATTCTTCGGGTGCTTGGACTTACTGTAGAAGACCTGGATGAAGGGATATCCCGTGGCTGTGTCCAAAACCGAGTCCACATCTCCAAGACAGAACAAAACCGTCAACATCATAGCGAATCCAACCAAACCGTTGATGCACATGCTTGCAATAATCGCTCGGGGAATATTCCATGCTGCATTCTCGACTTCTTCGGCCAAATGCACGGAAGCATCTGCACCCACAAACGTCGCGACGTTGCCCAGAAATCCCACGCAGTATGAAAGCCCTTGGGTAGGCCACCCGCCTTCATTCAGAGAAGTGGTGAAGACGAAATGAGCAGAATTGTGCGGGGCGGTCGCCCACAACGTCGCGAGAATGGCGATGAATCCGGCGATATGGAAGACGATGATGAAGATCTCAAATTTTGGGAGTGCTCCGGGAATCACCACGTTGACGAAGATTCCCACCGCGATAACGAGCCACGCGAGGAGGGTGCCTTGCCATCTTTTCGGGTCGTAGCTGTTTTCATTGTCAAGAATTATGGCGCCTTGGATCATAGTGCCTGCAAAGATGGTTTCGGTCGCGACCGTTGCGATCCAGGCGAGCGATGTCAACCAGCCGATGATATAGCTGCTGAAGACCTTCCAACGAGGTGGCGCAAGCATGTAGACCCAGTAGTACTGTCCGCCCGCTATTGGTGCCATGGAAGCCAGCTCGGAAATAACTGTATAGACGGACAGAGTGCTGGACCAAGCAATGATGAAGCCATAGACCAAGCCTGCTGGGCCGCCATTGTCAAATCCTTGACTGAATAAGGCGAGTACAGTTTCCCAGGTGATGAGTTCGCAGACGGCGAATCCAAACAGAGACCAAAATCCGAAACGTCGCTTGAGGACTTGTTTCTTGCCCAACAGAGCCAAAGCCTGACTGTCCCTGTCTTCTTTGCTTGACATGATTGACGAAACGAGCTACAGCGAAATCACAGTAATGTAGACTGGTCGCATGACACAGGCGAGTGAGGAGCAGTTAGTAGAAAGCTGAGGAAGGCTGAGGTCTGGGGTTATAGCTCGTGGCAGCTTGTCGCGTGGGCAGGTTTCTGACCCAGGCTTGCATAAGAGAGGCCCGCACTTGTCCGATGCAGGAACTCCTTTCTACCTAGAGTAATGGAGACCCTAAGGTTGCAATTTGACAAGCTGACGCGCGATGATAGATAGGCAAGATAGAGGCTATCGAGAAGAGTGGTTGGGAACAAATCGCGGGGGCAAGGAAGTTACTTACGAGCCGTACCTGGGGAAGATCCGTCAAACTAGGTACGTAAGAAATAAGTCTGCCATTGAGAGAAATGGCAGGTTGGGGGGCCCCATGATCGTTTGTCCCTCGCTGTAGCTTGCCAAATTTATTTTTTTCGCAGAGGGGAAGAATAGGGAAGGATCGGCCGCACTGGCAGGAGGCAGGAGACACCGGATTTGCCATTTTCCAGGCTTGCCAGGCGCCTCGGATCTAGAAAAAGCTTTTGCCGAGGCGGCCCGAGATTGGCTAGTGAGGCTTGCAATGCTTAGTACTAGTCGAGTCACCTGGAGTAAGATGGAAGAACAAACTTCATCCTCAACTCTTAACCTCTACGAGTATCTCGTTCCCCTATCTGTCGCCTCGACACTATCTAGGCATTGCCATATGATATGTGCGCACGGGCTACTCTCGACATTCTAGCCCCATCGAGCTAAGCACACACCCTCCCCTGCTTTCGGAATTGTCCCAGCTTGATCGGTCTCCTTTTAACGCGTTCGCCTTGGCAATGACTCTTTGTTCCTGATCCGTTGTCCATTCGAGTGTATGTATCTGTGGCCCGCTGTTCTCAGCCTTGTTCCTCTCGTTCTCTTTGTGTTCCAGCTATTGAACTGCTTTTCCGGATGACTTGGCTGTCCTAGCAAATTGAGAAAGAAGATCTGTATTGATGTTGACCGTGCGAATACTCTTTACTCGATAGCATTTCATTGTGGATTTCAAGAATCATGCCATAGCACTTATATGCAGTGATGTCCTCCGGGGGCAGGACTCTCCAAATTAGGTTCTGTTCCAGTCTTCAATCAATTTTGTCATCCAGACCCTTTCCTTGTATCAAAATGAAGTTCCGGTTATCTATTGGCGTTTGGGGGCTTCTCACCTCGCTTGTAGCGAGTGGATCGACTCCCGTCGACGATTTTCCAACTTGTCCAGATGGAGCACGCCTGTGTGATGCCTTTGATGGAGCTCATTGCTTCAATCAGGCAGTAGGGGACCGATGTTGCGATGACGGCAGTGGTATGTTGTCACACATTTCCTGTGCACTTGTGACTCCGTAAAAGACACAGCTAAATACATTTTGACAGGAATCTGCGGAGCGAATTTCATCTGCGGTACTGGCGCTGCCGCGAACCGTTGCTGCCCTGTGGCAAGTAATCAGTAGTCAGGACTTTCAGCCAGCTTTGGCGGATTCTTTCGTCCGTGTGGCTAATGCCGCCTAGGGAATCACTATGCCGGAATGCGCCGCTGCTGCAGTGGTTGGAAGCGCAACGACTGTTCCTCCAAAATCGAAGACGACGACGACAAAGAACACAAACAGGTCGACAGGGAAGCCAACAGGCAAGTAATGAGAGAGGCGTAGTCCGATGTCAAGTGAAAATGTCAAGACAGACAAACTGGCAGAAACCACCACTGTACCAGCGAATACAGCTCCAGGGCATACTCACAGCCAGTTCATGAAGCGGAAAACCCAGCTGCCACCAACACCACAAGCCTGCACCGTCTGGTCCAAGACTGGTCTCTGGACTGACAGCACTTCAAGATCTGATTAGGTAGCCATAATAACAAAAATCTTTCCAAAACCTCGCTCTTACCATTGCGGTGTCTTCTTCGTCATGCTGTGGCTGTGGTGGCGTCGTTGGTGTTGTGGCGCAGGCGGAGGGGTTCTTCGACCCAAATGGTCGGTGCCTTGAAAACCGAATGACGTAAATGCAACTTCACCCCGATCGTCACTGCAGAGCGTTGCGCATGTCTGATTGCGCTTGCATTCATAAAAGGGCACAGCCACCGGCGCACCTCTGTTTGTCTTCGCAAAACTGAATAACTGTCTCTAGACAATTCTCCATCGATAATACATCCTGTCCATTCTCCATACTTCCCAAAGAACCAATCTTCATCATGTCGACCACCGTTCATGTCAAGGGCATCGCTCACGAGACCAGTGAGAAAGAGGTCAAGGACTTTTTCAGTTTCTGTGGCAAGATCACCTCAATTTCCGTCACTCCAGAGTCCGATGCTCCAGACGCCTTAAAATCTGCTACGGTGACTTTCGAGAAAGAGACGTGAGTAGCGCATACCACCCTTGGGATATAACAGCTAACATACCTTCTCTGTAGAGCCGCAAAGACTGCCCTACTCCTCGATAGCACTCAGCTTGGAAAATCTCAAGTCCATGTCACTACCGCCAACACCATCGATGATGTCGCCTCCAAGGCTGGTGCTGCCGTTTCATCGTCGGTCGGCGACGACCACATTGCACAAGAAGACAAACCTCGATCAAGGATAGTGGCCGAGTACCTTGCACATGGTTACACCATGTCAGACCAAGTCATCCAAAGAGCGATCCAATTGGACCAGAAGCATGGCTTCAGTCAAAAGTTCACTGGCACTTTGGCAGGCTTTGATCAGAAACTCGGTGCAACAGATACGGCTAAATCGGTGGACACTAAATACGGCGTGACTGATAAAGCAATGAGCGCTTGGGGTGGGCTCAGCTCATACTTTGAAAAGGCGCTCGGCACACCGACAGGCCAGAGAATCAGGCAATTCTACATCCAAGGTGATAAGCAAGTAAGAGATGTTCACAACGAAGCTCGACGGTTGGCGGATCTCAAAGCTGGAAAGACCTACGAGCCAGAGGCTGTAGCAGGAACAGACAAGACTGTTTGCAAATGTGGCGGTGAGGATGGTGTTTGTGGATGCGCTCCAGGACATTGCAATTGTGCTAGGTGCGCTAAGAGTGAGGTTCCTGCTCCTCCGACAGAACCAGTCAAGGCCACTGAATAGAGTGCGCTGCTGGTTAGTAACTTCATACGAGAGAGCATAGGCGGAATGCGGACCAACAGCTACGGTGGGCTGAGGAGAAACGAGAGGTACACTTTGTTCGGTGCTTCAACTTGGGCTTTTGGCAGTATGATGACTTGATTACCAGATCGTGGCTTTGACGCTGGTATCGCTTGGGCGGAATGAAGGGACGAAGCAACTTGCTGCTGAGATACTTACATGCTTTTAGCTGGGTATTTTCAAATCCATTTCAAGTTTTCCAACCTGTTTTTGAAGTGATTCCATTTGCTGTAAGTGATCAAATTTCCCAGCAGAAATACCTCAAAGTCTGGATACACTGTCGCCCAGTCTTGTCGCCCAGGGATGTCACTAAGGGGGTACGTAACCTTTCTCTCGGGCAAGATGTCCTCTGGCCAAATATTATCGACAATTGCTTGTGAAGTAATAGTCTAGATCTACCTGAACCGATTTCCAGGCGCATAGAAGACAGCGATTTGAATTGAACGGATTGAAATAGTGAAGAAGCAAACACTCGTTCAGCCTATGGGCACCTGCCAGGGACGGCCGTGTACCGTAGTAGCGCAATTTAAGGGGCTCCAACCTGGGGCCAGCCCTTGCGCAGTGAATGCCGAGGACCACTGAAAGCCCCTTAGCCCGAGCAACCCACTGGTGCCACTGGTACCGTGACACCGCCCTAGCAGTTGAGCCAAAGGCCCAAGCAAAAGTTTGCCTGCGCCCCGAACATCTCAGCTGCTTTATTCCAACCCTCCTTTGTGCGATGACTCTTGTCCTCAACCAACCCATCAACCATTTATTCTACCGCGTCGCTATCGTTCTGGACGATAGCTCATTCTCCCAGCTACTGCTTGCGCCGTCTACTGTTCGCCAGAGTATGAACAAGCCTTCGACCGTTTCAATCTTCCGCTTCTGTGAGGCCTGCGACGAGCCTGGATAACTGGGCCGATCGCAGCACTGGCCACAGTGGCAGAACGACAATTGCGCAATTAGATTTGGATAAATAAATACTCCTTTCAACAAAAAGTATGTTTGTGTGCCAGCTGGTGGGACTTTGGACGCGAATTAATGTTCTCGATTTCAGAATTTTCAGCACAGATTCCGTCAAGATGTGCTTTGAACGTCTGATCAAGCTGAGATGCAGCCACTTCGAATCGTACCAGCTGGACAAGTCAACCTGCAAGCACAAATCCGGGCGCCAGTGCCCAAATTACGTCCAGCTCCAGATTCGTGAAGACAAGAGCCGAAGCTGCCCTCGATGCAAAGCAAACCTCATGGCTACATTCGGCGTCGCAAGTCACAGCCTCAGGTGGAGATAGGAGCAACGTGTGTGGTGGCTGCACAACTTGAAATTGGAGATCGATATTTGCAGTATTGTGGGTGATGGCCTAAACTGTCACAATCCGACATTCATTGGAAGAGCCGAGGGATTCTATTATGTGTGAGAAAAAGAATACTATGGCGGCCTAGACTCGCAGGTGTAGTAGGAATTCGTGCCGTGTTTTTGAAACTCCACTTTGTTCTAGAGGTCCAGACTATCAACACCAACAAGACTTATTATCAGGGATGGATTACAGTAATTGCACGTGCGAGACCCAGGGTACCAGAACACCAAAAAAAAAGCCCAACTTGAATCTTCGATATGGTACAGAGTGGACCTGATGCCGATACCTTCTTTTGAAAGCTGCGATTTTCGGGGGCGATCATATCAGTAAAGGGTTTGCGCGAGGCGTGACGTGGTTCGAGCGGTCCAAGCATTTCGTAACCTTCAAACGTCATAACTGAGAATGAGATATTGAATATCTTGGAGGGGTCTTTTCTATGTTATATCTATCGTCAACTCTCAGTCGTCTTTTGTCTTTGCAAAGATACATCTTACTACCCACTGTTCATCACACGAAACCTTACAACGTTTTTTTCTTGTCGCCGTAAGTCTTTGCTTTCATCGATTGACACCACAATCCGTGAACACTTGCTCATCCTGGACAGTACACAACCAACTCAAATTCAACAAAATGTCCGCCCCAAACCAAGGTCGTCAGTCTCCAGACCCCGAACGCCAGACTGGTGCTCAACAGCAAGACCATCCATCCTCAGGAAGCGGAAAGGTAATTAATTCTCCAAGCTGTCAACTCGTACCAAACCCTTCGACATCCTGAACTTGAACTCTCGATTATATGATACCGGGGTACTGATATAATCGTCACAGCTCGACAACTCTGCAGGCAAGAACGAAGGCAAAGAAGACCAGACCGCCAACCTGGAAAGCAACCCAAAACATATCCTGCAAGACTCGGCTGAAACGAAGACTGCCAAGGGTACGAGTGCCCAGTCCTAGATGGAGGTTGTTCCTGGGGATGTGAGGCTCTTACGTATCTGGCAGAGCCCATCGGTCAGAATGAAGCAGCCGACACTTGTGCTTGCCAGCAAGGAATTTCAGAACGTTAGGTATTCATAGATCAGAATACCATTATCTTCAGCCTATCTAACCACTCGTTCTCTTCTCGTCACGCTGTCGTTCCCGTATCAGAATTCGCGTTACAGACTCAGACTTTGTGCTTCCGCGATGAGAACAGAAATTTGAACGCACACGGTCCTACTCTTGACTAATCATCACAAAGCATTACTGCTCGTGCAAGTGAGACTAATATGGGCATTGCCAACAGAAGTGACTTGAACGCCCGGAAGCATTTACCGCTGTGTGATTTCATGACGTAACAAACCTTTGCAGCTCAAAACTGCAGGCAGAGCGGCTCGGCCCGCTGTTTGGCGTCTCATCCACAACGGGCGCCGAAGTTCTTTTTTGTTTTCGGCCAGATCTTCGATCCCTGCGGCTGCGCTGTGGATTGAAGAAATATCTTAAGTTGAATCTCCTGTGGTGGGTGAACCACAACCATGTTGCGTTATGTCACGGTGTCTTTGAATGCATTGTTTGTGTTTTATCTATCTTTATCCGCCTCAGTCAATGCTGCCGAGGAGATCACTCTGCTCAATGGAGCATCCAATCGAAAGGGCTATGCGAAAGGGGATCTGATTCCCGTCAGCTGCTTGAATAGAACAATGTAAGTGCTTTGGACATGGCCCGCATACTCGTCCAAGATGATTGACAACCTCCAAGTGACACCGGCGAACATGTAAGTTGAAGTAACAACCATCGAGCTCTGGTCTCCACGATGCCACCCTTTTCAGTCGCAAGCACCCGTCGATAGACCTCTCTGGACGAGACAGATGTCTTACACAAATCTGGAATTGGCAGATCACCGATGACCATGGCAACCTCCAATACATACCGTTCCCGACATGCAACGAGACAAATCTCCCTCTGTCGTTCACATACAATGTGCCGCAGACACAGACGTGTACGATCGACGCCCTCCCTGACGAACTATACCATCTACTCGAATTCTTCGTCCACAGTGACGTTCCCCTGAGTTGTCGCGTACCCTCGTACCCTCTGGGTCAACAAGAGCTAGGGATTGCATCGACGGTTGGTGCCGACACTGGGAAAGACAACAAGGGTCTCTGGACGCCATTCACAATTGCCCTGCAAGGCACGCTTCAACTCTCCCATCTTCACCTGCACACCAACATCAACGCCCTTTTCCACATGTCACAAGACCCCGAGACGGCGAAATCTACCTCTGCTGGGACCACGGGCTCCTTCCTGATCGGTTCGACGGCGTACTCCCTCCCCGACACGTCGTCCTCCACGCCGACCGAGGGCTCCAAAATTGTGCGCAATGAGCCCATGGTGCTCACCTTCAATGTGGGCTGGATCGACGGCTCGGTACTTCCGGGTATGGTCGGGCGGCCCGTGATGAAAGTTACGGACCACAGCATAGGATTTTCGTTGCTAAGCTTTTTCGCCATTGCCGCGAGTGCAGGTGTCGGAGCCATGACGATGCTCGTGTACGAGAGGCGAAAGAGTGGGAGGAGTGGGATCTACGGGAACGGGATTTTGGGTGGGAATGTCGGCAACGGGATGGCGAGGAGCTCGGGGTATGGTGGGTATGGAGGATATACGAGTAGTATGGGGAAGAGGGATTGAAACAAACCAAATCCGACCGGGAAATTGGAGCTTTTGTTCCCAATGTTTCAACCAAAAAAGAGAAGAGATATATGCCCCAGAATCTATCTCGAGAAAATACAAAACCACAACTTGGAATAACAACAGACAAAACGAATTCCTATACCAGGCTTCTCCCCACGGGTGGTGACGACCACGGCGCAACGCAGCTCCGCCGCGGCTGTATGTAAGTAAATGTCCCAGACGTGATCCCTCACCACCACCTACCAG